>JAWNNJ010001781.1:290000-323425 GCA_035045125.1 Hypselothyrea guttata
ATCATATCCGCTATAAACACACACACATACACACACACATGCAGATACACAGCAGTGTTGCCGGATTGGCTTATTTTAGGCCAAGTCTATAAAACTAAGAAAATTAAATAGCTTAAACATTAAAACGATATATTTTATTATTATTATAATTATCAACTTGAAAATGTTTCAGAAGCTCGTTCTTTTTTCGATTTCGATAGAATATCTTTAACATGGACAAGTTTCTTGCGTTTATCGATAATATTTTTTTATTTTATTTATTTATTTATTTATTTAGATATGTTATCCTAATGCTACAGGTATAAAACTTATAAATTATTGCATTAGTCACTGAAAAAAAAAACAAAACAAAATTAAATTAGAAAGGTTTCAATTTAAATTTGAATTTTAATTTATATAATATACAGTAAATTTAATTATATTTTTTTAATTAATATATATTTTATTTTATTTAAAAAGTTTAAATACGTAGTTAAAGAATTTGAATAGATTCGTTTTAGTTTTAAAATTCAACTTAAAAGAAAAATTTATATAATCTCTTATATAATATTAAATGTGTACTTTAATTTTGTTAAAATTGAAATTTAAAGTAAAAAAATTAACATCCATCAAAATCGATACAATCGGTATGCCAAGCAAAATATCGGATTTATCTATAGAATTGGATATTGATCAAGTTGCAACACTTAGTGAGTGAGTTTGTTTTCTAATCGTTGGTGGTAACGATATGTGTGTTGTGTTATCGATAAATATTTGAATGAGACAAATGATGCGTTAAATGAATTAATTAATTAATGATTTAGAAGAAAAACTACAAAAATACTATATATTATATAAATATATATTTTATATATATATTCTTAGATTTGCTTTTAGCTGTTTTTTTGTTGGCTTATTTTAGCTTGTTTTTATTCACGCTCAACACTGATACACACACACACACACACACACAATGGCATTGTTGTTGCTGACTTTGGACGCAGCTAACGAGCTTCAAGTTTTAACAATGAGCGAACATTTTGCAGCTCATTGAATTTGAAGTCATGTGAAAGCAGCGCACACACACACCACACACGCACACACACCGGGTAACAATCAGTCAGTCAGTCAGTCAGTCCGTCAGTCAGTCAGTCCGTCAGTCAATCAGTCAGTCAATCGTTGTGTCTGCCAAGCGCTTTTCTTGCACAGATTGAGAGCAAGTGACAATTGCATTTGCCAAGGATCACGTCGAGTGCCTGTCGTTACACATTTTCAAAATCTTTCCTTGCAACAACTGCAACAATAACAACAACAACAACTGCAACAACAACAGCTGCAACAACAACAACAAAAACAGCTATAAATTGCATTGTCAATCTTTACACAATTCGCTCTCACATTCTGTCTTTATTTTTTTCTTTCTTTCATTCTTAATACCGTGTCTTATAACCGTGTGCCAATTATATTTCAATTCAGCCTTGCCTCCTTTCCCCTCGCCCTGCCACCAACCCAACCCAACCCAAATCAGTTACCAATTTCTCTAAATTTCTTCTTGGCTTAGATCCAGAGATTCCCAATTCTGCTCTTCTCCCAGTTGAATTTAATTTACTTTTATTAGACCCTACATTTTAAAGAGGAAATGTGTGTAACACACAGAAGGAGGCATGCCACGCCCCATAAAATATATATATTGATCAGCACGACAAGCCGAGTCGATATAGCCATGTTCGTCCGTCCGTCTGTCCGTCTGTGTGAACACCTAGATCTCAGCAACTATACGAGCTAGAGACACCATATTCGGGATTTGGGTTCTCCTATTCAGTAAACAGATCAAGTTTATTTTAGATTTTGGATATTTCCGCCCTTCCGCAGCAAACCGCAAAAAGCTACTGTAGCCACAGTTTTAAAACTTTCGACTTGTAACGTAACTAGCTTATGACATTCTCTATTGACCGTGTGAATTTCGTTACGATCGAATAAGAAACAGCGAGGATATAGTAAAATAAAGGGTCTCCCACAGTCGGTTACGTTCGACTGTAGCCTCCGTCGCACTGATCTGCCCCGTCCATATATTTCCTTTTAAATTTTTTTGTTCTTAAATCGAAACTTTTTCAACATTATCAATGTCTGATTTATATAATTATATTTCTTTACCTTTCTCCAATTTACATTAGTTCTAATTGTTCTTTGTCTTGCCTTCTTCTTACCTTTGATTGTTATTTTCTTATATCCCTACTTTCGAAGCCTTTACTTTTGTTGTCGCTCCTTTTATGCACTTTTATGCATCTTCTTAGCCACTTTTATGCCTTCTATACTTTTATTTTTGTATGCTCTTATTCACTTATCTCTCAGTTTCTACTTCTCAATTCCCTTTTGCTCTATTTTGCGTGTTTTGCACCTGAGAAAACATTAAACTAACCCAAATGCTTACACAATTCGCTTGATTAGCTCTTAAATTTAACAAGGCCACAAAAGAAAAGAAAAGAAAAGAAAAAAAAAAACAATAAATAAATGAGCACAAATAAAAGAGAAATGAGGAAAACAAACCGTTTTCCGCTCTCTCTCTCTCTCTCGCTCTTTCTCTCTCTATGTTCTCCACTTTCACGTCATGTAGTTACTTACTGGAAATATAATACGCGATGGCCACAGGGTGTCACAGGGTGTCACATTATCAATGCCAGGTACGGGGCAAACTGCGTCAGAGAGGGGAAGCCCTTAAAATGACCCCCCAACCGACCCTTCCTCACTCTCCCACTCTCCCTCTATCCATCTGTCTTTCTGCATTCACCTTCCAACCCGCACACTCTCCATCACACTCAATGCCAATGCCAATGTCTCCAATGTCGCGACCAACAACTGTCTAACTAATGTGATTAGTGTCTCCACGCGAATACCGCGGGGTCAGCAAGGGCAGGGGGGGAGATAGGCGTAAGCTGAGGGAAGGGCGCTAGTGACGTCCAGAATTATGCAATGTTTGTATTCTGTATATTCGGGCTGCAATTGACAATACCAACTGAAATTTAGCTCTAAAGCAGTTTTCCTTCCTTGCTGCAATCGGTATTATACGATTATTCAGCAAGGACGACAGAAACAGAGCTTTGACGCCTGTTGGTATGCAACATATTTTTATAAGATTTGTTTTACTTATATAATAACGTTCTACTAGAATGCAGCTTTTTAACCCACTAAAACAATAATTTTTATTTATAGTTCAATTATTAATACATTAAAAAAATGTTTATAAATTTTTTAAAATTGTTAAATATGTATTTTAATTTATTTTTATTGTGTTACTCAAGTGAAACATCATTTGTGTGCGTGCTATATTTGTACTATTTAGGTTTAAAATTATTTTGTAAATCGATGATTAACCTAACTTAATTTTTTTTTAATTTTTTCACAAAGAATATTAATAAAACAATAGAAACTTTAAACTAATAATGTTATTTAATTTGATTAAAAGATATCTATAAAACAAATTCGTTTTCTGAGTGTGCTGTTTATTTATTTAATTATTTATTTATTTACTAATTTATTTATTTATTTGTTTATTTATTTATTTATTTATTTATTTATTGATTTATTTATTTAAGCTTCTGTTTGATATGATTAAAGATAAATTTGGGAAATCTTATTAATCTATTTCGTTTTCTATTTTACTTGCAGAGCAAACGAGGCGGGAGAAACGAAACGAAAGAAGGAATAACAACCATAACAATAAATACAATAAGAAACAACACCAAAACCAATACGCTTATTGATAACTGAAAACCAAACACCAACCAAAAGACAAAAAAACAAAAAAACAAAAACAAAACTTAAATTAAGCAAAAGTAAAACCAAAACAGAAATTTTCTTATGCAATGTTAACTTCAAATTGAAGTAAAAAGCTGAAATTAAAATAAAAAGTGCCAGGGTATTTATAGCCTATAATACCCAAAGCCTTGATGTGTGTGTGGAGTGTTGAAAATGTGTCAGAGTTGCCAAATTGATGCGAAAAACTCGAGCCAAGAGTACAGCCAACACGTACAGCAATAGCATTCGATAACTCATCGATAGCATATCGATAACAACAGCCACCAAAAAATATATATGCATGTGTTACCGTAACTATAGCCATACACACTTACACACACACACACACACACACACACACACACACACCAACACACACACACACACCAACACACGCACACACACCGACACACACACATACACACCGACACACAGAGAGAGCATCGTGAACGTTTGCGTTTATTGTAAATAATGACAAAAAAATACGAATTCGATTGGATAATTCCGGTTCCGCCGGAATTAACCACGGGCTGCGTCTTCGATCGCTGGTTCGAGAACGAAAAGGAAACCAAAGAGAATGATTTTGAGCGTGACGCTCTCTTCAAGGTCGACGAATATGGATTCTTTCTCTACTGGAAGAGCGAGGGCAGGGTAAGTCCTAAACTAAACACTACAAAACACCAAACAATAAAAAATCTAATAATTTTAAAGCAAAAATACTTTTTCAAAAATATCAAGTAATTAAAAAAAAATTCTTAAATTCAAAACACCCAAATTTAATAATATTCACTTAAAAACACAAAAAATTTCTTTCAAAAAACACTATATAAATATGTCAAAATTACATCAAAAATTAATATTAAAACAAAAATCAAAACACTTGAAAAATATTCATAAAAATTTCGAAATTCCAAAATTCCAAATGCATTTTATCTACTAAATTGTTAAAAATTTGGTTCTTTCTTCAACTATTTAGGACGGTGACGTCATCGAGCTGTGTCAAGTGAGCGATATACGAGCAGGGGGAACCCCCAGGGTAAGTGTTATATTTTATTTGTATTATTCACAAATAAAAACATAAGAGAGCTTAGTCGATATAGACATGTCTGTCTGTCTGTCTGTCCTTCTGGATGAGTGAGTAGATCTCGGAAACTACAAAAGCCGTTTTGATAATTAAGAAAAAAAGTAGAAAAAAAAGGTAGAAGAGAAAGCATTGCTTCAACGCTTCGTATGAAAATTTTATAAATTTATATATATAATACGTTATAGGGTACAGGGTATTATACAGTCGACTGATCTGCCCCGTCCAAATTTTTTAAACATAATTTTAATTTTTATTTATTTTTTTTTTTTGAGTAAATTTTATTTTTATTCTTCTTAGTTTTTATAAACTATGCCAATTGCTAGCACATTGTGTGAAAGCCTATCGATAACCCGAATGCAGTTTAGGGTTTAGGGTTGTCAACTCACCAGGTGCAGACACAATTTCAAACCAAGTAACTGAAAACAAAACGAAAACAAACAAAAATGTATGCCAAAGCGTGCTGCAAATCTCAATTAGGCGCAATGGCAACCCTACCAACTCCATTTTGTTCACGGTTAAAGTAGGTGAGAGTTGATGGGGCAGGGGAGGGTGCGGGTTAAGCGCAAATATGGGCGCGATATGCAGCAAATAAATTGCATAGAAGAGGATGCCAAACGTCAAATGCAATGTGTCATTGTGGGCGTTGGGGTGTGGCAACCGCGTAGCCAATAAATCCACGTCAAAGACTGCTTCAGCAAGCAGGGGCGGGGCGGTAGGCGGAAGACGTGGGATGTTTGTAGAGGGGGGAGAGCCGGGGGGCTGGAGTGTCATGGAAAGCAACCAACTGTACTGACGCTGGTCGAAACAATTGAGAGTCAAAGTGACACATTGACACATTAACTGACAAACACACAAACACACACACACACACACACACACACACACACACGCACACGCACATATACAGCTAGATTTTATGGCTACACTGCGCGAAATGGCTGGTTTGTTGTGTTTGTTTAAGGCCTTAAACAGCTGAAATATTGCTGCAAGTTGTACAAACTTTATATACCCCACATAATATTTATGGTGCAGGCAATAAATATTATTTAGTCTACAAGAGTTGACAGTAAATGTAAAATTTAAAATTTAAAATTTAAGAACAATTGTTTTAAAAATATTTTAAAAATATAATATATTTTATAATATAATATATTTAAAAAATATATATTTTATTTTTCTAAGTGTATATACCCTTTTTGTACATTGTGTGGTACAGTCAAGGCGTAAGCAAAAGTTGTATTGCCTGTTAATTGGCTTTTGCACTCAACACTCTGGCAGAGTTGCTTCCTAATTGCCTCTCTGTCAATCCAGCTGACTACTATGGACATGTTTTCTCTAAGTGCATGCCGAAGTGATAACGCTGCACTTGCAAATTGAAAAGTGTCAAAGATTTGCAATCCTCAATGAA
This sequence comes from Hypselothyrea guttata, assembly GCA_035045125.1. Classification (NCBI taxonomy): domain Eukaryota; kingdom Metazoa; phylum Arthropoda; class Insecta; order Diptera; family Drosophilidae; genus Hypselothyrea; species Hypselothyrea guttata. The sequence goes on from JAWNNJ010001781.1 coordinate 296,267, forward strand.
CATTTCAAGTGAGCGCCATGTGTGCATGACAAGCTGAAGCAGGAAGAGAAGAAAAGAGAGAAGAAAAAAAGTATAGCATAAGTTTGAGCGCAAGTTTGAATGAGACTCTCGAAGTGGCAGGCAAAAAGTTGAGAAAAAACTGCTGTAAGCCTTTAACTGACTGCAATTCTGTGTCTCTTTCTCTCTCTCCTTCTCTCTCTCTCTCTCTCTTTCTTTTACTTTGGTTAAACTGGAAGCTTGTCAGCTGCCAAATAAATTCAATTAAAATGCAAAATAAATGCCAATGAGAGCACGAGAATTGTTGTATGTAGGCGATAAGCGTTCGACAGGCCGAAAGGCGAGAGAACAAGGCAGAAGAAAGTAGAAAGAAAACAGTAAAAGCAGAGCGGACAACAAGGTAAAGAGCAAGGGTAAAGAAGAATAAAGAAGTAGGCAACCGCATCAAATTTGTATAATGCCCACAAAATGGGCAAAATCAAATGCTGAAAAGCAAGCAGCAAAAAAAGCAGCAAGTATATATAGATAGATATAGTATATAGTTAGAATATATACTATGTGTATATCTTAGATATACGTTTATATACTGTCCGGTACTTATAAACGACACAAGAAGAAAGGCGAAAACTTTGCACCACTACGCAAGAAAACGCGCACAAATTTCGACCACAAAAAAAGCTGCAAAAAGTGCAGAAAATCTTAAAAAAAAACTTGCACTAAACGAAATCAGACTGAAAACTTACAGATTTGAAACAAAAATTTGCCTATTTTATATTTTTGTTTTAATCAAAAATTATTCATTATTTGTATTATTATTTATCAGAATAAACATTTTCAAATAAAATTCCCAACAAAAGAAGATCAGACTTTTTAAAATAGAAAATTTTTTTTATTTATAAATATTTTTTTAAATATAATATAAATAATAATCAAATATGTATTGAAAAATTGAAATTATTTTATTATACAAAATTTTATATTAATAAAAAAAAGATATTATAAGAGTAATAAATATTGTAATTAATTATGTAATATGTAATAATTAATTATATAATTAATTATGCATATTAATTTATTGATTTTTTTAGACGTGAAGTAGATTTTTAGAATCGACAACAACAAATAAAATTGTTATGAAGTTAAGAAGCAGGTATGGTTTTTTCTGAGTGTAAATATATAGACAAATGCAAAAGTTTTTGCCTTTTCTTAAGTATGTGCGTGTGTGTGGCAGGCACTCATAGTACCAGACACACAAACACACACACACACACACACACACACACACAATCAGCTAAATACACATTTAGATAGGTATACTTGCACATGCATAGTTAGCTAAAAAAGGCTAAAATTCTAGATAAAAATCGCTTTCAGGTTAGTTCTTACATATGCCAGCAGAAAACGGGTATAATCAGTTTGTGTAAGTGGCAATTTGTATACCCTGTATAAGCCGAATAACAAGTGTGGTATTAGACATAGCAAATTGTTAGTCTGAATTTCTAATCTCTGATATATTTTTTATTCGTCCCGAAAAGCGCATGGAAATCGGTTTATAAACACAAAACTTATTCAAGAAGCAATTTGACAGTTTTTGCCTGCCTTTTATATATTTAAAATATAAGGTACAGGGTATTCTACAGTCGGTAGCATGCGACTGATCGACTATATGCTTGCTGTTATGAAGATAAGATAAATATATTTATTTATACATATTTAGTTTTACGTTCATATTTTTTAAATAATATGCCAACTATTTCAATATTAACCGATTAATCGATTATTATCGATACTAGATTTCAATGCACGGGCTGTCGTTAAATGTAGATTTTCTTTGCATTTTGCTCAGCTGCAAATGGAAAATCAACCGCCTGCTTTTATGTGGTATTGGCGGTTTTAATCTAGCTATATAGCCATGGCTATAGTTATGGCTAATAGCCAATATTATTGCATAAACTGTGTTGTGATGAATTTTAAGCTCACAGTTTTGGGGCAAGCCATTAAATGAGTAGAATACGCTTTTAGGAGAGAGGAAAGGGGCACGGGAAAGGGGAAGGGGGAAAGGGGAGGAGAGCCAAGGAAAGTAAGCATGCTGGCAGCACTTGAAATGTTTGGTCATCAATATTAAATCAGTGAGCCCCCACAAACCAACTAACACACACACACACACACACACACACACACACACACACACACACACACACACACACACACTCAGAGAGAACTTGTAAGTGCCAGTCGCACAATGAACCATTAAAAGTTGCTTCGTATGGCAAAGCAAAAGCCAAAAAAAACTGAATTCAAAGCAAACGAACTGAGCGATGAACGACCTACAAATACCCTATAATAAGAACTTTTTATAAAATATAATATAAAAAAATTTACAATAATTTAATAATAAACTTTTAGCAAGTTCAAAATATATGAATTAAATAATCATAAATTGCAATTAATTTAAAACATTCAAAAATTTAACAACCAATTTAACTTTAAAATAAATAACAATTTAAATAAATTTCAAACAATAAATTTTCACAAATTTTATTCAAAATTTTAAAGAATTTCAAAATATATAAATTTAATAATAACTTGCAGTTTATTTAAAAAAAATTACAATTAATTAAAAATCAATCTCAAACTATAAAATTTAATAAATACAATAATAAATTAAATTGTTTAATATTAAATTAAATTATCAATATATTTAGAAATGTTTAAAACAATTTGTATTAAATGTTACATCAAATGTTAAGTTCATAATAAATTTTAGGAAATTGCCAAAAAAAAGTGTCTTTATTTTATTTTTTATCAGTATTACAAATTACTTTTTTTTTAAATTTTTTTTATGAATAAAATATGTAAATGAATTCAAATAAATTAAAATAATTTCTTATCATCTAAATCTTAAATGCAATGTCGCTTTTTACAGGAGAACGTTTTTATCGCGAGAACGCGTTTGCAATTCGCAGCAAATGTGGCGCTTACGATATGTATATTTGTTAGGCTGATATCTCAGTAATTACTTTTAATTAGATTATGAAATTTGTAGGGTAGATGAGCTGATTGATTATGCATCAAAAACCGAAAATCGAAAAATTATTGGTTACTATATTTTTTTGCGGCATACCCGCTGTAAGGACCTGCAATTTAACAGGGTAACAGCCAGCACAAAACTGCCAACAAATATTGAAAACGCAAAATTTGAGCTTGGTTGCAGTTTTTGCGTGTTGTTGCTGCTGCTGCTGCTTTTCAATAATGCACGAAGCTTCATTGCTGACGAAGTACGTCAAACAACTACAACAATAAGAAGCAGCAGAAGAGCCCGAATAAAGCAAAGTAGAAACGGATGAAAGAAAGACGCAAAGAATGGCAACATTTGTACACATATTTGCACAGCGTCTCTTTTTTTTTGGCTTTTTACGAGCATGGTGTATATCGCTTTGTAGGGTATATTTCTTTTGTGAAATAAAAAAAAAAAGAATAATATTCGGATCAGTCGGACGCAAGGCTACAGTACAACGTAACCGACAGTAGGGACAAAAAAAAAATTTTAAAAATATACCATTAAATAAGAGTTTTTATAAATGTTTCCCCATTTCCCCTGTATTTCCAATTTTTCAATCGGTGCAGGGTATTAAAACAATACAACATATTTAGAGTAAAGCTGGGCTACGATTCGATTTCGATTCGATTTAATCGATCTTTTTTCGGCAATAAAATCGATTCTACTTTTTTTTTTTTTGAATAGATTTTTTTTGTATTATGCAATTTCGCGAAATTCTTTGGAAAATTTAATATAACGCGCCTTAAATTAACAAGATCGGTAGTATAATCGGTAGCAAAAAGTTCAATATCTTCCACCCGACTGATCTGCTTTTTGTTTTTCAAAACAATATTAATTTAATTTTGTATGCATGCATTTTAAATTTTTCTCTCAGATCACCTGCAAATTTGAATTATCGCTTTCATTTCGATTAATCGATTAATTGATGAAAAAATATATATTTAATTCGATAATATTATTTTATATAATTTATATAAATAGATCGGTTTGCTCTTGCTTAAATGTTATTGTTCATTAATATTTATTTAAAAAAATAAAAATTAATACAAATTTTATATTTTTACAAAAAAAAAAAAAAAACAATATTTATTTTATATTTATTGTATGCGACAGTCTTGTGCGACCCGACTGCAGTGTACGCCATGTCGGCATTTTGATTGTTTTGCGCCTGAAAGCAGGCAACACTTGCCAATCGCTTATTTATTCGCTGACTTATTTAGCACTCGAAAGTATGCAATAGTTTCTTAGAGCTCAGCAGAGGTCCTTGCCCCATTCCCCTATTCCTACAGTTCTCTTTCCCCCACTCTATCCCCTTTTCTCCCTGCCACTCACTTTCCTTTTTTTGCTACAAATTGCACTCAATTTGATTGCCATTCAAAATACAATTGCGAATTGCGAATGCCAATGTGAATACAACAGCAGCAAAGGCTTTTCCACTCGCACTTGATTCAATTCGAATGGCGACTATTCGTTTAACTCGAGGGGGATTCAATTGTGGCCCATTTATGTTTGCACAACAACAAGCAAACTATTTGCGTGGCTAGAAATAGCTAAATGTGATGCCTTCGCTTTTTGTTTTTATATGGGTTAATGGTATTTTTTCAAAATGTCGCCCAAAACGCGTCAACCAAGAAAAATTCAATTAGTTTCAAATATGTATACAAAATATGAAGATTGTGCCTTGTTTTTCAATTTATAGAAAATTCTTTTCTGAATTATAAATTCTATTATTCTATTACTCATTACTATATTAAATAATTTCAATATAAATAAGTTTCTAAATAATTCTAGTAATAAATGATTTTAAATCGAATAATTAATTCCAATAATTAAAATTGTCGATAACAAATTGTTTTCCCATTTTCTTTTTACAAATTCTTTATGCATATTTTCAGCAAATAATCTAATAAATAGTTTTGTTTTCGTATAATTTTCGCTTCAAATATATCGCTATAATTTTAATGAACCGAAATTATTTTTGTAATTCTCCATCGATAATAAAGCATTTCATAAGCATTTTTTCAAATATTTATTTTTCGAATGCGATATTTGGCATTTGCGAAGGTCGAATGCAAAATGAAAATTCGTTTTTATTATGGGATTTTTGCACAGAGATTTATTTTTTTTTAAATTCAATATACAAATGTTGATAAATGCTTCTCAAATAGCTTCCCCTCTCTGCTCTATACCCTCTCTCCATGTATCTCTTTCTTTTTCTCTGTCCGTCTCTGTTTTTTTTTTTTGTTGCTTTTGATTAATGATCCGATCAGAGATTAATGTTGCGCTAGCTGCAGTTGCTTCAAATTGTTTTTAACAAGTTCTCTATGGATATGCTCTGCCTTCTCGCTCAATAAACAAATATGAAAATTCTCGGAGCGTTCACAGGTCGTATGCGTAACGCGTTTGACCCGCAATAACTATGCAAATGGTTTGAAAGTTTTCAGAGCAAATATTTAATAGCCTCCAGATGTAAAAAGAAAAGTTTTTAACTGGGTTAGACAAGCTGCTGATGGTAGGCATTCAAATCGACAAGGTTTATAAAAAAAAAAATTAATATCAAATCAAAATATTGTGTGACACATGTCTTACTCCTATAAAAAATCGGTATTAGTCTAAAATTTTAATTACCTAGATCGATTTTTTTATAGAATAAAAAGATTTTCGGATCTCTAATATTATTTTTATTTAATCTGCATTATTTTCAGGATCCCAAGATACTGGATAAGGTGACGAAAAAGAATGGCACGAACATACCGGAACTGGATAAAAGATCGCTAACAATATGCTCGAATACGGATTATATCAATATAACATATCATCATGTTATTTGCCCAGATGCGGCAACGGCTAAGGTAAAGCACGAGTTAAATAAAAATCCCCAAATAGTTCCTGACATAACCGAAACTATCGCATTAATCATTGGTCATATCGTGCATAATGCATTCAACAAAAAAACTCTATACTACTTATAGATCTGGCTAGATGGCATACGAAAAATCACACATAATGTCAAAGCGAACAATATCTGTCCCATGATGTGTCTGAGAAAACAGTAAGTCAACTATCGATAGCGCGCCGTTTCTTTGTTCTCAACTATCGATATATCTGTTGCTGCACGGTTTTTTTTTAATAGAACTTATTGACTTTCTGCTTACTACATACATAACGACATACATATAACATTATGTACATATAACAACTATCATAATATCGATTGTTTGTTATCGATACACACTGGTACACTCTACTCTCTCTCTCTATTCTCTCTCTCTTTCTGTCTATTTTCATGTTGTATATAATTTTCCAGCGTTCTGTTTTTCATTTAAGTTATTCTTTCTAATTTGCATGTCTTGCGCAATTTGTTTATGTTCTTGTCGTTGTCGTTGTCGTGTTATCGTTATCGTTATCGTTACTGTCTTATCGACTTTTATCAGAGCTGGCAAAAGAACTTGCGCCTTATAACGCATAACAATAAAGCCACCAACGTGTGCCCACGCACCAATCTAATGAAACAGTAAGTAAAATACTACAAATCAATCATCTACAAATACAATCGTATATCGAACAAAACTATCGAAAGGCCAGAACTGTGGTGAAGGTGAGTAATATGATAAGATTGTCATAAAACTAATACTTAATGTACTTAAATTTTATATAATACCTTTGTAAAAAAAAAACACATACTACAAAAACACTTTAGGATTTTGGTATAGATTAACAAATTAAAAATTAATATTAAAATTCGTAATGGATCTAGAGCTAACAACTGTTTTGTGTTTATAAATAAAATTGTTAAATTATAAATATTAATTATTATTCACAATATTCTCAATTCATTTCACTGGCAATGTGAGTAAAAATACAGAAGCGTTTGATGTAAACAAATAATTTGTAAAATATTTGGACGGGGCAGATCAGTGGGACGGAGGTTATAGTCGGACGTAACCAACAGAAGGAGACCCTTTACTTTGTCTATATGTACTCACAAACACAATCAGAGGCACACGCACGAAGGTATCCAAAATCTAAAACAAACTCGTGCTGCTTACGAAATAGGAGAACCTAAATCCTGAATATGGTGTCTCTAGCTCTTATAGTTGCTGAGATCTAGGTGTTTATACAGACGGATAGACAGACGGACATGGCTATATCGACTCGGCTTGTCGTCCTGATTACGAATAAATATACTTTATGGGGTCTGCCACGCCTCCTTCTGTCTGTTACACACATTTCCTCTTTGCACTAAATAAATATACCCTTTTTACTTTTTTAAAGTAAGGGATCTAAAAATAAAAAATAATTCAAAATATAATAGAGGATACTGAAAAAATATTTTCTTGTTAAATGCAAAATATTAAGTTTTACTGGAAATGAAAGAAAAGCTCACAAATGCCTTGATTTAAGTTCAATTCAGACGTAACTAAAACTGCAAATTAGATATTGTGAAATCCAAATTTTATTTATAGACACATCGACTGCGATAAAAGGTAAACAAATGAATTGTTCTATAATCTGAATACACACCGACAGGCAGACGGACAGACTCACTCGTACTATATCAAATTGTGTATTATTATTACTGTGTGAGTTGTTTAAATTATCGGAGGTGAAGCGGAAACGGAAACGACATCATCAATTGACCCCATCTCTCCCGCTTCCCCCAAACAATAATAATATGCTGTTTCCTGCCACTAGATCCAATAGTTTTTTCTTCAATATTTCTCTCTTCTATTTTTTCGACTTGGATGGAAAATGAATTCATTTCATTTGCATTTCGCTTTCCATGGGCTTCTGTTGCGTTGCTGTTGCGAGAAATAAGTCTATTTGCTTTGTTGATTTCGTTTAAGTTTCTTCTCGTTGGTTTTTTATTTTTTTTTTGCTTTTTCTTTGATGCATTTCCTATGTTTTCTTCGTTTCCTGGAAAACTAGTTAAGCCAACAGACGTTTGCGTAATAGCAACCGTCGCCGGTAAGATTTTCTGTGATATAATGCGAATGCCATTTGAAATCGAATGCAAATCAATAGAAATTAAAGCGATAATTCTGAGAATAGTTTTAAATGTAAAACATTTTTATCTTGAATATTATTTCATTAGTTATTCATAATCTGTTCATCAATCAGTTTGTTAACTTTTATTGTATACCGCTGACTCTTAGTTTTTGTCTCATCTATCGGTTATGTTAAACTCTCTTTACTCTTTACATTATTCAATACCCTTAACTTGAACAGTTTCAAAACACCAAATCACTGTCAAGATTTCCTGTTACCTTCATTGTTCCCCCTGTTACTCGTTATATTGCACAATTGTAAAATCTATTTGTTTCCTTACGTGGCTTTTCCACTCGTTACTTTTAACAATATTGTCATTCTACTCGCTGGCGTCTATATGAATGGTATTACGGGCCCTATGAATTTTTTACTCGTTGCAGTTCACTCGCTACTAATTGAGCACCCTCTGAGTTCAGTTTATATGCAATTTACTCGTTCCTTCGCTTGACTTTTCCACTTGCTTATGTTAAAAATATCATAATTTCACTCGCTAACTTTAATACTCCAGTGCTTAACTTTGTATTACGTTCCCTATGAATTTTGTAGCTCACTCGCTACTAATTGAGCACCCTGTGAGGTCAGTTTCTATGCAATTTCATGATCTTTTTGAAAGCGCATTGTGCGTGGGTGGAGCGTAAAAGTGCATGGCAACAATTTCATGTTTGCATTGGCAATTCATTGACCCAGTTTGAAGTTTTGTTGCTTCTGATGGCAAAGTTTATAGGGCGTGTGGGCAGAATGGGGTATTTTATGGCAAGGTCTGAGACCATTAACTGCAATTACTTTCGTTGACTTGCAGCTACGGTTTCACTTGTAAAATGAGGTTATGCCGAGTGCGGGGTGACGACGAAGTTGTTAACTTTGGCCCACACAAAATCCTTGAGTCCGAGTGTCCTGTACTGTCCTGTACTGTACCATCCTGTCCTCTCCTGTCCTCTCCTGTTCTCTCCTGTCCTCTCCTGTCCTCTCCTGTGCTGTTCTGTTGTGTCCTGGCAAATGCAAATTGAATTTAATTACAAATGCATTGTCATGCGAAGCAACCCATTGATCATTTTACATCGGGGGTATATATTTTAAATGAATTACAATTTGCAATACAACGACAACATAAATATCAATTTTCAATTACACTTGCATTTTCTTCATTTTGCCAATTGCTATTTGGCATTTTCACGCCTCGAAGCATATTCGAATTGCATATCGATTTTCAATTTTCAGTGCACAATATTTTATTGAATTTATTTAAATTATGCGTAGGCGATTGGTTTAATTGTTTCTGCATCAATTGCATAAATTGGTTAATTGTTCTACTAAAATTCAGTTCAAATTTTACACTTTAATTTTGCAATTTCCTTATGCATTTTTTAGTACGTTTTGAACTGAAAACAGTTGTATTTATTCGATTTTTCCTTCATTTCCGTTTGCTCTATTTTTATATACATAGATAATACTATGATTTGTTAATCGATTTACAAGTTCTTTGTGGCAATTTTATCACTCTAAGAACAGTTGTAATCTTAATTCCCAGAGTTTGAAACAATTCCAGCTGGGAACAATTTCGATCCATTTATTATAGTTTCAATTTCCTTTCCTTTATTTATATTTTAATACGATTAATTCTTTGATATATCAATCGATTTGCCTATTTCTTAATGGCTATATTATTACTCTAAGAACAGTTGTAATCTTAATTCCCAATGCAGAGTCTGAAACGCTTTCAACTGGGAACAGTTTCGAGCCATTTATTATAGTTTCAATTTCTTGTTCTTTATTTATATTTCACTATAATTAATACTTTGTTTTATTAATAGATTTGCAATTTTCTTAATGGCTATTTTACCACTCTAAGAACAGTTTTAATCGTAATTCTCAATGCATAGTTTGAAACGCTTCCAGCTGGGAAGAGTTAAAATTTCTTCGCCTGTCACTGTAGTTTTGTGTACTGTTTATAACTTTGCCACATAAAAATCTTAAGTTAGTCTACATTGCCAACTTCAAGTAAGTATTGCTCATATTATTTCCTAAAATTGATTTAAATTTCCTTTTCAACTATCAATATATTAAAAAAAAAAATTCAAATTAAACTTATTTTGTATAATTCTAATTAATAAATATTTTGCCTATTTCAAGTTGGATGCGTCTCAGCTATTGTGTGGAGAAGAGCGGCAAAATTCCTGTCAAGATTTTAGCCAAAACATTTGCATCTGGCAAAACTGAGAAGCTGGTTTACACCTGCATCAAAGATGTGGGTTTACCGGACGATAAAAATGCCACCATGACTAAGGAACAGTTTACATTCGATAAGTTCTATGCGCTGTATCATAAGGTGTGTCCAAGGAACGATATTGAGGAATTGTTTACATCCATGTAAGTGTTAAATTTATATAAACTGTTGTACCCAGTTTAAGAAAATACATTTGATATTACTTGATTTATAATTTTTCTTTTCTGTATCTATTTCTCTTACGCTCTCTAGCACTAAGGGCAAACAAGACTTTATTAGTCTGGAACAGTTTGTGCAGTTTATGAATGAAAAGCAACGCGATCCTCGCATGAACGAAATACTTTTTCCATTGTACGAGGAGAAACGTTGTACGGAGATCATCAACGATTATGAGCTGGATGAGGAGAAGAAGAAGAGTGGTAAGTAGACCTTAGCATCATAACATAGTCCGAATAATAATAACTGTTCCCATTTTGGTATATAGTACAATTGTCGCTGGATGGATTTAAGCGTTATCTTATGTCCGATGAGAATGCGCCCGTATTTTTGGATCGTCTCGATTTCTATATGGAAATGGATCAACCTCTGGCGCATTACTATATAAATAGTTCGCATAATACGTATTTATCGGGTCGTCAGATCGGTGGTAAGAGTTCTGTCGAAATGTATCGACAGACGTTGTTGGCGGGTTGCCGTTGCGTAGAGCTCGATTGTTGGAATGGCAAGGGTGAGGATGAGGAACCAATTGTTACCCACGGTCACGCCTACTGTACAGAAATATTGTTCAAGGTGAGAACAGTTTAAAGCTACAAGATTTCTTTGAGGTTAGGTTATTAAATAGATCGACAAAAATCTAAGAACTATAGCCTACATATGATTTAACATTTCTTTTATCCCTAATCATATAAAGGTTTATTAGGAAAAATCGAAATAAACTAGGATATTGTCATTTCAAATCGATATCTTTCATTCCTCTATATCAGTTCAAAAAAATACATATTATCGATATAAATCTATGTACTTCCTTTCTGGCACGATTGCATAATAAAATATATTTTTAGAATATCTTTCATTCCTAATCATGTTAATCTTTTTTAGGAAAAGTCGAAATAAATCGATATCTTTCACACCTCTATATTATTTGGGAAAATGTATGCAAATATCGATTAAAAATCTATTTAAATCGTACTTTCTTTCTTGCAGGATTGCATACAGGCTATTGCGGACTGTGCGTTTGTCTCCTCCGAATATCCGGTGATCTTGTCCTTTGAGAATCACTGCAATCGCGCTCAGCAATATAAATTAGCTAAATACTGTGATGACTTTTTCGGAGAATTGCTGCTCAAGGAGCCGCTCTCCGATCATCCAGTAAGTAGCCATCCAACTGTTCTCACCATAGACGATTATTAACTTCTTCCCCTCCAACTGTTCCCAGCTGGATCCCGGCCTACCGCTGCCACCGCCTTGCAAGCTGAAGCGCAAGATTCTCATCAAGAACAAACGCATGAAGCCCGAGGTGGAAAAAGTGGAGCTCGAGCTCTGGCTGAAGGGTGAACTGAAGACGGACGATGATCCCGAAGAGGACGCCAGTGCTGGCAAACCATCGGAGGCGGCAACTCCAGCCCCAGCCCCAGAGGCGGCTGCTGCCGACTCAGCTGCCGAGGGGGGCGGTGGGGAGGCGGAAGCAGCTGCTGCCAACTACAGCGGATCCACAACCAATGTGCATCCCTGGCTCTCGTCCATGGTCAATTATGCGCAGCCCATCAAGTTCCAGGGCTTCGATAAGGCAATTGGTAAGCAGTGGGAACAGTTTATGCACAGCTTTAAAACTGTTTTTAAAATATGCATTTAAACTACATATTTGATCAATAGCGTATTGGAAACTGACTTGATTAAAAATGTATTGCAAAGTGTAGCTTTGCGGTGGGAACAGTTTATGAACTTGATAAGCATCGTGTTAGGAACAGTTTTTACCTAAACCCATAATTAAACTGTAAATTAACAGAGGGAACAGTTTTTAAAATATGCATTTGCTATTCAGTTTTATTCTCTATTGATGGTTTGAATTACATAAGAAACAACGAAGATATGCAGCAGAAAATTTGTTCAACTGGGTAAAGAACATTGAATTTAGCAGATAATTTAAGTTTAAGAATGTTTTAAAACCAGCGATTGTCTGATTGAAGTTAAGCAAGGAAAACCTGATGCTAATTTAATTTACTATTTACCCATTTCCTCTCGATCTATTTTTTGGTTCTGCAAACAGAGAAGAACATTGCCCATAATATGTCATCGTTTGCTGAATCCGCGGGCATGAACTATCTGAAGCAGAGCTCCATTGACTTTGTCAATTACAACAAGCGTCAAATGTCCCGCATCTATCCGAAGGGCACCCGGGCCGATTCTTCCAATTATATGCCACAGGTATTCTGGAACGCCGGTTGCCAGATGGTATCCCTCAACTTTCAGACATCCGATTTGCCCATGCAATTGAATCAGGGCAAATTCGAATACAATGGTGGCTGTGGTTATCTGTTAAAACCGGACTTTATGCGTCGTGCCGATAAGGATTTCGATCCGTTTGCCGATGCCCCCGTCGATGGTGTGATTGCGGCCAGTTGTTCCGTTAGGGTTATCGCCGGACAATTCTTGTCCGATAAGAAGGTCGGCACGTATGTGGAAGTGGATATGTTTGGTCTGCCATCCGATACGGTTAAAAAGGAATTCCGTACACGTTTGGTGCCCAACAATGGTCTCAATCCCGTCTACAATGAGGATCCATTTGTATTCCGTAAAGTTGTGCTACCCGATTTGGCCGTATTACGTTTTGGGGTCTATGAGGAGAGCGGCAAGATGATTGGACAACGTATTCTACCCTTGGATGGATTGCAGGTAAGGATTAAAATATTGTTAACCAGTATCGACTTGATTTGATATATCGCCCAAAAATATCGAAATGAACAAAATAATACCCATACCCTAAGAATATAACGACTATTCAGTACTTGGTATTTGGGTTAAAAAAAATCTGTTTCTGATTTTCAACTATCTGTTTTCTGGCAGAATTTTTAATACATATTGCTCTGTTAAATATTTTAAATGAATCGATGCCGATATCATGAAGTAATATGTTATCGAACTTTATCCCTAATAATATTGAACTTTATTGGCGTATTATGTTATCGAACTTTATGCTTTGTTAGAAAAGAGCATGCAATTAACGATATTATCAATATAAATCGAAATTGGTATGTGCCTATTCCTATTGAACTTTACTATCGATATACACGATATTGATCGATTTATTTACAGGCTGGCTATCGTCACGTGTCGCTGCGTACCGAGGCAAATTTCCCCATGTCCTTGCCCATGTTATTCGTGAACATCGAATTGAAAATCTATGTACCTGATGGCTTCGAGGACTTCATGGCCATGTTGTCGGATCCCCGGGGCTTTGCCGGCGCCGCCAAACAGCAGAACGAACAGATGAAGGCGCTGGGCATTGAGGAGCAGAGCGGGGGCGCGGCCCGCGATGCCGGCAAGGCCAAAGAGGAGGAGAAGAAGGAGCCGCCGTTGGTCTTTGAGCCCGTAACACTCGAATCTCTGCGCAACGAGAAGGGCTTCCAGAAGGTGGGCAAGAAGCAGATCAAAGAGCTGGATACGCTTAGGAAGAAGCACGCCAAGGAGCGCACCTCGGTGCAGAAGACGCAAAACTCGGCCGTCGATAAGCTGATCAAGGGCAAGAGCAAAGATGATATACGCAACGATTCCAACATTAAGAATTCCATCAACGAGCAGACCAGACAGTGGACCGAAATGATCACCCGCCACCGCAAGGAGGAATGGGATATGCTCCGACAACACGTCCAGGACTCCCAGGATGCCATGAAGGCGCTCATGTTGACCGTGCAGGCGTCACAGATTAAGGCGCTCGAGGACCGTCATGCCAGGTACAGTGGGAACAGTTGGGGCACAAGATTTTCCTATAGCCCATAACATATCACATTTCAATGTGCCCAAATTGGACGTTTCCGTTTATCACTTGCCTATTTTCACGAGCGCTAAATATGTTCACATTTGGTCACACTTTTATGTGTTACAATTTGAGTTGATTAATGTTTTTATCGATTAATCGAATATGCCCAAGTTGGACGTATCCGTTTGTCACTTGCCTATAATTAATGTTTTTAACGATTAATCGAAAAACTCCCACAATGTAAGAGGTTATTCTAACACAAAAAAAAAAATCGATACATATGTTTCACTCGTTACTCGTGGAAATAGACGAATAATTATAGCTAACCTCATTTCACAGGGACATCAAGGATCTCAATGCGAAGCAGGCCAAGACTTCGGCGGATACCGCCAAGGAGGTGCAAAACGATAAGACCCTTAAGACCAAAAACGAAAAGGATCGTCGTCTGCGAGAGAAGCGACAGAATAACGTCAAGCGTTTTATGGAAGAGAAAAAGGTGAGTTTCCACTAGCATAAGCTGATCTATATATTTATACTTATTGCTATTGTTATCGTTGCTTGCAGCAAATCGGCGTTAAACAGGGACGCGCCATGGAGAAATTGAAATTGGCGCACGCTAAGCAGGTTGAGGAATTTAGTACCGATGTGCAAAAGGTACTAAATGAAATACGGCCGCAAACCGACACTATAACCAGTATTGAGACTGTACTTTAGATCGTTTTAAAGAAACAAACAGAAAGAAACGATAACCGACGAAATCATAAATGCGATAAACCGATTAATCCATCAACTACCACTTAGTGTTGTGTGTACGTGTGCTAGTTGAATTGCTTTGTAGTTAAGGCCAGAGGAAGATCGCGCGAGTGGCCGAACAACGAGTAAAATCATAACGAGTAACGAGAGTAAAGCGTCACAAAGTAAAGCGTAACAAGTTAACAGTAACGCGTAACAAGTCATGCACAGAGCGTAACAAGTCACCCAAGCCATCAGTAACGAGTAATTCATAACAAGTAACGAGTAACGAGTATCAATGTCCCTACCACAGCAACAACGTTCCGCAAAGTGAAAGCTCTGATTATTCATTAAAATAGACGAACTCAAATCGAAATCGAAATCGTAATCGAATCCAATCCAATCCAATCAAGTCAAATGAAATCAATCAAAAGTAGCTGCTAAACTCAAATATTAAACTAACTGCTATGATGTAATTATATATAGTATTATCAATCAATTAACCTCCATTATTTGTGTATTAACTTCTACTATTCATTGTCTTTCTTTATCGCTTTTTACCCCAAATGAGCACATGGGATTCTCTGCATCTCATTTGCTCTCTTCCATTGTATACAAATTTCCAATTGAAGTTCTTTTTTTTTAGTGTTATTGTTGTGCCTTATATTCGACTTCCTCTACCCTCCAAAAATACCCTATAAATGAGCTAAAAGCAGTCATTCCCATTTGCTAAACAAAACAGTTTGTACTCTGTAATGGAATTCAAGTTCATTTGATAAGCCAAATTTCGAAAACTCTCTAAATTTGTGGTTTCTGTTTTAATATCTGGCAGTTATACCTTTTGTTTCAAATATATACAGTGCTCTTTCGAAAGAGTGAACAGCTTTGGAAGTGAATATATTCCCAAATGATTCAGTCTATTTATATCTAACTTTCAGAATTAATTGCTTGCTTGTTCACTCTTTCGAGTAAACCCACAAAATTCCCGATATGTAGCATTACAAACAGGTGCCAAAACTATCGTAACTATCGTATAACTATCGCACTCTCACACACACATATTCACATAAACAAGTACATTGAATTTAAATCTTGTTTCTTTTGTCCGATGTTTCTACACACACATACTCGTCTATATGTTTTATTCCTACACAAATCGTGTTGAATTCTCGATAAATTGAAGCAAAAACAATATACATTCTTTTTCCTCTTCTTTCTCTCACAATTTTAAATATATATATATATATATATATATATATATATATATCTTTTTATTTATTTTATTTTTTTTTAAATTATTAATAATAATTCTCATGCTGCCAATGCTAACCAAAAAAAATAAAACAACAAAAATAAAGCTAATGGATATGTACAAAATCGAGGAGGAAGCCTATAAGACCCAAGGAAAAGTGGAGTTTTATGCCTAAAGCGGGTGGAAAGCGAACGGAAAATTTGGTGTGGAAATCAACCAGCCCCTGATCCTTCCTATTTCCCCATCCTATTTCCCCTTCCTCGTCCGCGTCCTCAACTGTAGCTACTGTAGTTATATTAAATTGCATAATATATAATGAATATTTGCATGCAAATCTATGAAATGAATCGATATCTATAAGCAACACTAAGTATACCCCATAAATTGTATATTTCAAAACTGGCATGAAATGAAAAGAGAAAACACTTTGTGCTTTATACTTGTTTAAGATTATTTATCTACCCAAAAAACGAAGAGAAATATTAAGAAAATACATGAATATAAACTATATATAGTATACAGATAAAACTTATACCCTATACAAGATCTATTTATAGTATTTAGCAAGAATATCGTATAACTTGAAGCAAATGAACCCTATGATAAAACAGGGCCTACTTTAAACATTTAATCAAATTAATTTTTAAAAAACAGGAAAACTGAACAAAAAAAAAAAACAAAACAAAAAAAACCTTCAAACATACCAAAATTGTTGGTATTTTCTTGAGTTAATTTTTGGAAGAAATGGTACACCGATATGCTTAGATTCTGCGCCATACTAAATACGTTCAAGCGCCTAGCGCTGGTATTTTTTTCTGTTCATCATATTTCCAGTATTTCTTTTGTTTCAGTGTTTTTTTTTTAATATACAATCAAAAATACCAAAAAACTACTAACCAACGCAGTATATTATATATAGTATATAATTGTACGTATGTATCAGAAAATACCAAAAAGAAAATACTGAACATATACACATGTGTTTCCGATTTTCCACCTAACAGCTTAGCAAATAATACCAAAAAAGAAATTTAAACAAAATACCAACACTAACTGTATTATGTGTAAACGATGCAAATAGAAGTTTTTGAACTATAACGAAAATGTTTGTATTTTTCAAGAAAATAAAAACAAAAAAAAAACCAAAAAAAAATACCAAATCAAAATACAAAAGCATTTATTTTGCATAAATGCAGAGCAGTAAAACCAGATAAGGAATAGACCCCAAAACTATATGTGTATAAAACGTATGCATTAATAACGAACCGATACCGATCTATGTGCATAACCTCAACACAAAAAATACTAGAAAAACTACCATAACCAGTAAAAAAAAAAAATTCAAATACAAAATACGCTAAATGTCAGATAAATTTTTTTGTTCTTTAAGTATTGAACACTGCAAAATGAAACATCCCTACCGGCTATAGAGTTACGACGATACTATATTATACTATGTACTATGGATCTATGTATAATTCCACTTAAAACTAAAGCCAGAAAAAATACCCTACACAGGTAGAACTTACGGCATGCCGTAGCTGCTTATAGCCTTGCAAGTGCTAAATTTGAACTCTTAAGAATCCAGGAAATCCTAGAATTATTATTATCCGATCGATTTCTCACATTTGTGAGACTTTTGCCAGAATCAGAATATACTAAAGTCTTGACAGTATTAATATAGAGCTTGTAAGGACATAAGAAACTGTAAAACTTGTGTAACATTATAATTTATTCAACAATAGCATATGATAGTCAACATGCAAGAACAAATAAAATAAACTTGAAAAGCAAAAAACAAAAAAAAATACTAAAAAATACCACACATAAGCAGCAAAACAAGTAAAATATACTAAATGTCTAAGTTACGAGTTGAGTTTTTAACTTTAGTTTGCACTTGAGAACTGTGTTTCTGTTACTGTTTGCATTGTCTTGTAGTTGTTGCAAAAATATACCAAAAAATACCAAAAAACGAGAGCAAATGAAAATGCAAAAAATACCAACAACAAGTTAATTACTGTACTTGTACATTTATGATTTCACTTGAATGTGCCCTATTGAAAAAACGAAAAAAGAAAAAAAGGAAAAGGAAAACAATTTACTCTGTGCTATTAAATAAATTGATAAATTGATGAGTAAGCGAGGGGAATACCCTTAATGCGAATGTAGAGCGAAAGTTAAACATTTAGTTAACGAAATAATTTAAATTAATATACTAACTGTAGCATCTAGTATATACATACGATATATATAAATGAAATCAAACTCGATCTATTGACCACGTGTATTTAGAACAATTTGCGAAAAATGTTTTTTATAAATGTGATAAACGATAACAAACAAAAAAAACAAGAACATTTTAATGAACAGAAGAAGAGGAGGAGAGCAGAGAAGAGTAGGAGAGAGGAGAAGTATCTAAGAAATTCGAATTGCATGCCTAAATGTGGCCTCAGTTGCTGTAGTCTAATTAAACAAAATTTTTAATGAAATTCTATGTTGAAATTAAAAATTTTTTTTTTTTTGTGTTTTTTTTTCTGTGTTTTTTTTTGCACTTGAAAAAAAGTCTACATAAAACTTTGTATTATATGTAATATAATGTGCCAATCCCAAAAAAAAAACATGAGAAGAAACGAGTTACATATTTACGTATACATTAGATACCGAGGCATAGCCTCTCTTAGTGGAAAGCCCTCAATGAAAACAGTTTTTCCGAATTTCCCAACACACACACACACACAAAAAGCTCGCTAACAAAAAAAAAAAAACATCGAGAGCTTTTTGGCCTAACCTAAAAAAATTTAAAAAAAAATCCCCCAAGAAATGTGTCAATTTTCCGGAATTTTCAATTTACCATTTTGAAAGAGAAGGTAGAAATTTTTTTTTAGGTTTGTATACACTTTCCTATATATAGGGAAGCGAGAGGGAGAAATTGTTATGTAGCATAACCCAAGCTAGGGGCCATCAAATTTTGAGCTAGTTTATATATATATATAGTATATACATACACATATATATCTAACTATATAAGTAAAGGTAAACGATTTAATTTAAATTAACACTATTATTTATTTATTTAACTAACATGAAAATTCTGCACGAGCAAATGAACATCAAGTAAAACTGTATAAATATTGTTAAACCCATTACAATTATTAGTTTAAATTGACAAAGCAAAAAAATAATTAAAAACAAAACAAAATTATTTATATATATATATATGCATATATGTATAAAAAAAGGAAAAAAAGAAAATTAAAAAATAAATGGAAAAGTAAAAGAAATTTAACTTCTATTAAAAAATGCTGCGTATGAACTTATGATTATATACATACTATACAACTATGTATTACACTATGATTATCATTATTATTATTACAATTATTACAATTATAACTATTATGATTACAATTATTATGATTATTATCGATATGATTACCGTTATGGTCATTAATTTATCCCCCGCACCCATTGCAATTTATTTGTGAATATATATAAATAAATGTTCCTATTGCTCACATTTCCACCATGTTTTCTTTTTCTTTTCTTTTTTTGGGCGATTTTTCCTTAGCACATAAATGCATCAACATGTTTGAACATGTTCTGCCCAACACCCATCGATTGTATTGTTAATCGAAATCGTTATCGATAACGAAAAACCCATCAATTGCAAAGCATTTCATTTGAAACGAAATTTAAACAATTTAAATATGATAAATTCTATGGCATGTGATTATTTAATTAATATTATTTTTATTTGTTTTATATTTTTATGACGAACGCAATTTGATAAGAGGCAAGCTAAATGCAAAATGATAAAAAAATAACGATAATATTTAATAAAAAATATACCCACATACATATAGAAACTAAATCTGTACTAATTACTAACTACAATAGCAAATGTATTTCGTTTTATATTCATTTCATGTACAACAGATCGAGGTTAGGTCGAACTGTAACCGAATCAAGAACCCAACAAAAACCACTTAATACGATAATATTTAATAGTACACTATCCATGGCTGATTAAAAGAAGAACAACAAGCAAACAAAAAAAAAACAAGAAATAAATTATAAATTGTAAAAGATATTTATGAAGTTTAGAAGTTGGAGGTTGTTGAGGTCATAACGAAAGTTGGAAATAAACATTTTCTGATAAAAAACAAAAAAAAAAACAACAACAAAATGTGTTTTTATTGTAATTTTGTTTGCAAGCTACTTTTAATATTAATATAATTCTATTATTATTTGTACAGAGTATTGAAATAGTCAAATATTTTAAATTTGTTTACTGTTTTTAATCAGATCGTAACGAAATTCACAGCGTCAATAGATAATGCCATAAACTAGTCACATAGCAAATAACAAATCAATAGCTTTACAACTGTGACTACAGTAGATCTTTGCGGTTCGTGGGGGAAGGGGAGGAAGTATCCAAAATCTAAAATAAACTTGGTCTGCTTACTGAATAGGAGAACTTTAATTCCGAATATGGTTTCTCTAGCTTTTATAGTTGCTGAGTAGCTGAGATCTAGGTGTTCATACAGACGGACAGACGGACGGACGGACGGACGGACATGGCTACATCGACTCGGCTTGTCGTGCTGGTCAAGAATATATATACTTTGTGGGGTCTGCCACGCCTCCTTATGGGTGTTCTACACATTTCCTCATTGCACTAAGTTAATAGACCCTTTTTACTTTTTTAAAGTAAAGGGTCTAAAAACAAGACAGAAAACGGACAGATGTCTTATAAAACGACAACAAAAAACAGGACAAACAATGTTAAAGCTAAAATAGGGGCAAAAATTTGGTATAGAATTTTTAATTTGGTCAATACATAAGCTCGAAAAAAAAGCGCTAAAGCTATATTTGCCCAATAGAAATATTATTTAAATTAAGAAAAATCCATAGCGCTTGAATATCGGTTGAGTTTTGGTAAAGCTATGCGCATTCAAAGTTAAACAAAAATTACCATTTTTTTTCTATCGAATATTTTCCACATATTAAAATTATTGTTGCCAACTTAAACAATTTGTAATATTTATTTTTTTCGACCTATGGCATGTTATTTCAGGAGTACCTAAATAATATTTTTGGTTTTCCTAAGAAGCGAAATTTTGACCTCAAGTTGCGATCTTTAAAAGTCAACCGATCGAGCCGAAATATTTCATTATTTTTATACCTAATTGGCCATTTTTCGCTCCATATATCTTGTATAACTACGATTATAGTATATATTTTAAATGCATGAAATGCTGTCAAGGCCACACGATGCTCAGAAGGAAGCCCAGCAGGGGCCAGGTGGGCGGCTTTGTAATGCCACGCCTTCTGCAATGAACAAAGTTTCTGCAATGAAAGATATAGATGGCGAATGACGAATACGATAAACAACCAGAGCCAATGGCTGCGTTCACGGCCGTAGCGCTCCATGGAGCGATAACTCGATAAATTTTTACATTTTCAAATTTAAACAGCTGTGTTCGCTGCATGGAGCGATAATTTTATCCAATGGAGCGCAAAAATTTTATGCTACATGCGCTCCACGAGATTTTACAGTTATGCTACATTTAGGGTTGCAATTTTCGGCAAAATAATCGTTATCGGCTAATCGCTCCATGGAGCGCAACGGCCGTGAACGCAGCCAATGATAACTGCACCAATTTAAACAGCATAACGATCGGATGGGAAACAGCGAAGATATGCAACAGACAATGTGCTCAACTTGCCATTTGAATGGAGAAAATATTATGTTTTTCAATATTTACCTGTAGATTGTTTTAAAAACTATAACAAATAAATCGGAATGCATTTAAATTGCTCTTAAATCGTTTAAATTCGATTTTGATTTAATCTAAAATTAAAATAAATTAATAAATAAAACCAAATTTCTTGATGTATGTATGTATGTATATATATTTCAGTTATCGACACTTAGACTAAAACTAAATTGTATTGAAGAAGTAGTATATGGTATATATATGTATGCATATATTTAATTACATAATGTATAAAGTATAAAGTATATAGCATATGGTATATGGTATATGGTATATATGGTATATATATGTATATAGTGTATACGATTTACTTATAACATGCGCATGAAGAAGACTTTCGACGATAGGTATAAAAAATATGTTGTATTTTTTTTTAGTTTGTTACGATTTCGTTCTAAACTGTTTATTCCTGTCCAGCAGCGACTATATAGTATATAGTATAGTATATAGTATATATATATATATGTGTAAATATTTGTATATTATGTGGTGGATCAGCAAGTGTGGCAACCTTTGTAAACATGGGCTTAAATCATAAACTTTTCGTATGTTCGTATCTAAATATATTTGTATCTCTTTCATTGTGGAATTTTGGAAAAGTATCTCTCAAGTTGTAGCCCTTTATAGATCTTTATAGATCTCTCAATTTAGCTGTATATATTATGGATATGTTTATTACATTTAAGCTTTAGATGGATTGTGATTTGATTCTGCTGAAGTTGATGTTTAATTTTGGAATGGCTTTGCTTAAGAATTTAATTGGATTTGCATTTAATATATTTATATATTTATATAGTATAATTATATATATAAAAAACTTGTGTACCAAAATGGGAAGAATTTCAACGGAAATTAGTAGTATTATGAAATGGTAAGCATTTTATCAGTTATATATATTTTGTAGCATACATGGGATATATAATTATTTAAGTATTATATTTAATAGTTTATGCGTTTAGGTTTTCCTTCTTTATGTATCTTATGCCATTTGCATTATATAGTATATATGTTATTATATACATATATATCATATGGTATATAGCATGTCAGATTATATGATTTTGTTTTAAAATTTTGTTTTATTTTTTGTTTAAGAGTTTTTGTTTGTATTTTATTTTAAATATCACGGCATTCAGCTGAGGTCTGATCTGATCTATTTGCTTTATCTGTTCACTTTTTGCTTAATTTATTTAATTTATTTTTTGTTTAGCTTTTTATACTTTTGCTATATGTGTGTTAAATGTGTTAAGGTAGAGAAAAAATTAATAATACGTAAGCAAAACTAATTGAACTAATTGAAGCATCGTCGTTGCCTTTTTCACCACTTCAAACATCAGAAAGCTTTGCAGCTTTTGCGCAAGCTTTCACCTTAAAGTTCCTTAAACAAACTTTTTCTAAGCAGGAAATGCTCATTAAAAGCTCAAAGCTGTTGAACATTAGAAACCCTCGCAGCTTTCAGCTCAAAGTTGTCTGCACGTCGCTTCTCTCAGCGATTGCTAAATTATAAAATTGAGGCAAAGCTCATTAAAAGCTCAAAACATTTAGTTTCAGTTTTTTTTCAGCTTTCAGATAATTTTTTGCTGCAAAGTTCAGGCAAAGCTTTAAGCAGCTTGCTTTAATAAGCAAAGCTTTCACTGCACACAGCTTTAAGGTTTAGCAGTGTTGGTTAACACACACTAAAAGCACATTTTCAGAGTATGTTGCAAATTGACCAACGATGCTTAAATCCATAAAGAGTGCGAAATTTGTATTTCTAGCCAAATCTAGCAAAAAAAAACCCATTAAAAGCATTGCCAGTGTTGGTAAACACAGCTAGCAACTGATTTTAAGCTGTTTGTTTGTTGGATTAAACAATTAAATGCGTTAAGTTGGGCAGCCAAAGAGCTTGAGTGTTGTTAAAAGAGTTGAATAAACATTTCAGTGTTGGCAAATGTGAAACAAAAAACATGCAGCTTCTCAGTGTGGTGAAACAGGCAAATATTGCAGCGACGTTTAAGTGTTGAAAATGGCAATTTAAATGCTGCTAGAAAAAAAATTTAAAAAAAAATATACATAAGTTTAAAAATAGGAAAAAATTAAACAAAGCACCTTGTGTGTGTGTGTGTGTGTTTGTATGTGTGTGTGTGTAGTAAAGAGGCCATTTTAAGGAGTTGTAGCTGTTGGTGTTGTTGGTGTAGCTAATGTTGTTGTTGGTGTTTTGAACAAATGTGCGCAGAATTGTCGCAGATTGAACTGTTGCCTTAACCCTCACAACTTGGGCATTATCTCCGAGGCGTCCACCCGCTCCAGCTCGTCATCCGCGTCCCTCACAACGGCCGAACTCTCGCTGAAATGCATCAGATTGGTGTCGATCAGCCCATTGCTGAGGCTCAGACTCAACGGAGGCGACGACTGCGAGGGCGGACCCTCCAAGGACAGCCGACTGTTGGTGCTGATGCTGCTCAGGCTCAGCTGATCGTCGAACACATCGATGTTCACCACCGTCGCCAGCTCCCCGTCGATGCCCACCGACTGCTGCTGCACCACAGCAACATGCTGCGAGCTGTTGCTCACGTAGCCAGCTGCAACTGTTGCTGCTGTTGCAGCTGGAGGCGGTGTTATGCTCATCGGTTCCACTTGTTGCTGTTGTAGTTGCAGCTGTTGCTGTTG
The DNA here is from genome assembly GCA_035045125.1 of Hypselothyrea guttata. NCBI lineage: Eukaryota > Metazoa > Arthropoda > Insecta > Diptera > Drosophilidae > Hypselothyrea > Hypselothyrea guttata. The sequence continues at coordinate 320,987 of JAWNNJ010001781.1, forward strand.
CTGCTGTCTTGCCTGACTGTTGCTGTTGCTGTTGTTGCTGCTGTGCTTCAGCTTGCCCTTGCTGCCCGCAGCTGCAACTGTTGCTGCGGTGCGGCTGCTGCTTCTGCTGCCGGTCAAGCCATCCATTTGATCCTGGCCTGCAAGCACAATTAATAGTATATTATTAGATATTTATTTATTTATTTTATATCAACAAAATGTATTTAAAAAAATTATTAAAAAATAAAATTTAATTAATCAAATTAAATCAAAAATAAAAATTAAGTGTCTAAGATAATCTGCATATATAATTAAAAGCAATTAAAAAAAATTTAACATAAAAGTAACGAAAAAGTGACAGTGCAAACAATGTTTTAAATTAATAAATAAATAAATATAATAAAATATACAGCTCGCGCTACGCGCACGCCCTGTTGTAACTCTGCTTAAAATAGATTTAATAACTTTGTGCAAATGATGCACACACACACGACCAGTGGAAGGCGTGACAGATATCACTAAATTATTAGACCCTTTTACAGGGTCTACAAATTGTTCTACAATTTATACAAACGTATCAAAAAGAGCCCATGAAATGCTGCTTGTTTAACTGAAAGTAATATTTTGGTATTTAGATCATTATATGAAATGACTGAAAAACATGTTTCCTAACAGGATGTAGGCATTTGAATATATACTTATAAAGATTTTGTTATTTAAGAATAGTATTTTAAGGTAAAAACACAATGTTGTTTAAGTACCATGAAAAATAAAAAAATTTACTATAAGTTGAAATCACTCCCTTTACGACACTCTTCTGGTAAATAATATGTAAAAACCTATATATACCTCAAGGAAATAAGTATATGTGCACACTATTTTTAATGAAAAAAATTATTTAAACTAAATCAATTCAATTAAAGTTTATTTTATTATTATAGTACTTAGGACTATAAAACAGGAACTTATTATAAAACTTTAATTTGTTGTTAATAAACATTAAATTTATTTGTTTATATGTCGCCGCCATAGGAAATAAGTATATGTGCATTTTTCATTTACCTTTTTAATATAATATTTAATATAGGAATTCCTTAATTTTTTTAATTTCTTATTACTAATATGCTTTACTTTTACCATAATATCCACATTGGCGTACAACAACAACAACATTTACAACATTAGCAGAGTTGATGACGTCATTTACTCCCATTCCGTTACCAAAGCGAATTTTAGCGGTGTAATCGCGTCAAACTGGAGTCCATTTTTGTAATCTCTAATGGAAAGAGTTTCACAGAGGTCTTTAAGTGGATTTAAGTCTGGGCTTATAGCCGGAAAATCCAAAATCGGGAAATTTCTGGATAAGAAATAAGGTTTAGTGGCGCGGGAAGTGCGCATTGGGAGCGTTTTCATGCTGAAAAACCCACTTTTCTCCGTGAACATGTTTTGCAAAGCTTATAGTCTTCTGTCCTATAACTGTATATAGATCTCCGAATTGGTTTATGTTAGATTAAAGCAAATCCGAAACTGTCCAGCGTATCAGAAAATAGCCCAAACTATTGGTGGCCCTCCACCATGAATCCTCTTATGGGGAGTGTCCCGGAATTACCTTAAATCTCTCGAATACTTATGGGAGCCGTCGGGTCTATCTAAATTTAACCTAATATCGTCAAAAAAATCCATTTTGTGAAATTATTCTGTCCAAAACATATATTTTTCAGCATATGGCATACGAGCGGTCAGGTGGCATGGCAATACGCCGGTATAGACGTCCGGAAACCATATCAAACGTTCTAATTTCTAACTAAAAGTTTATGTCCAAGCTTCCTAGATGCATTACGCTTTAAATTAAGCCCAATTTCATAACAGGACATGTTTTTGTTAATTGTAAGGAATTTAATTTCTCGTTTTCCCCTGCCGTAAATGTGACTTTACGCTCGATTTTGCCGTAGGAATCCGGGTTTTTGGGGATATTAGTTGGTATTATAGTGCAGGGACACTCTAGAAACTATTTCCTTAATTGTATCACCTCCATAATACAATTATTTTATTCGAAACCGATCATCAAATGAAAAGTGCTTATCAAGCGGCAAATTTACCTAAAAAACTGTTTTTTTGTTACAAAGCAGCATCATAATATATCATTATTAACCTTTAATATACCGTAATTAACTTATTTTGCATAAATATCACAAATTAAACCTAATTTAATGAAGTTAAAACGGACGCGCGCGTCCAAATTGTAATTTGCACATATACTTATTTCCTATGAAATTGAAATGGCGCCACACAAAATTGTGATAACGGTACTAAGGATAACGGGAAAAGAAGAACTTGGCATAATAATCTTTAAAACCAATCTCGATAACAGATAATTGCATACTAACAATTTATTTTCGATTCCGATTTACACAAAATCAAACAATTTTTGTAAATGCACATATACTTATTTCCCTGAGG
>JAWNNJ010001782.1:0-222500 GCA_035045125.1 Hypselothyrea guttata
ACAGTAGTAGACCCTGTACTTTGTGTTTTCTTCGCTGTTTCTTATCCGATCGTAATGTAATTCACAGCATCGATGGGGGTTGTCATAGACTACGTACGTGCCATACTATATACTAAATCTTTAGCTTTAAAACTAAAGCTTTTAAACTACAAACTGTTGCTAAATTGGTTTTTCGGTTAGCGAAGAAAAGAGAGGAGTTATCAAAAAACCAAAACAAACTTGATCTGATTGCTGCATAAGAGAACCTAAATACCAAAAAATAGTATTTCTAGCTCTTATAGTTTGCAAGATCTAGGTGGCTTCTTTGTCTTATCTATCTTCGCTGTTTCTTTTTCGTTCCTAATGTAATTCACAGCATTGATGGATAATGCCATAGGCTGCGTACATGCCAAATTTCAAGTATATAGCTTTTAAACTGTGGCTGTAGTAGCGCTTACATACATTTATAAGAAAATTGTCTGGTTCATAACTTCGCTGTTTCTTGTCCGTTTGTAATGTAATTCACAACATTGACGGATAATTCTGTAGGCTACGTACATGCCAAATTACAAGTCTGTAGCTTCATTATTGTGGCCACAGTGGCACATATAATCATTGTGAAAAAGATTGTCTCTTGCATATCTTCGCCATTTCTAATTCAAATCATAAATAATCATATAGCATCAGTGAAGAATACCATAGACTACATACATACCAAATTACAAGTCAGTAGCGCTATTATTGTGGATGATGTGGCGCTTTTAGTTTTCGAGATTTTTGAGGTAGGTGTAGATTTTTGATGATTCGCGGATGAAGGAGGTGAGATATCAAAAATCGGAAACAAACTCGTACTGCGTACGATAATAGAGAACCTGCATTCCATAAAATGGTGTGTCTATCTCTTTTAGTTGCTGAGATCTAGGTGTTCATACGGACAGACGGACAGACGGACAGACACACAGACGGACAGACGGACATGGCTATATCAACTCAGCTCGTCGTCCTGAGTCAGAATATATATACTTTGTGGGGTCTACCACGCTTCCTTCTGCCTGTTACACACAGCTGTCACTTGCACTAAATTAATAGACCCTTTTACTTTTTTAAAGTACAGGGTCTAAAAATGCAATATTTTCCAACTATATAAATATTTGTATTATTTTATATGCATTCACACAAGTCTGGCATACCTTATTTAAAACATTTTAATGCTGAGTAAAATGAAAAGAAAACCAAAGACTTTTGCTTATGGTAGTTTTAACTAAAATTGCATTTATTTAATCGTACATACAGTTTATAATTATATTTATAGATATATTTAATTAAATTAAATTTAAATGTTTTTTGTTTTTTTTTTGTTTTTGTTTTTTGTTAATTTTAATGTTTTGTTTGCTCGTTTGTCGTTTTTGCTTGCTCAGTTGATAAGACATACTAAATACTGCAAGTTATATGTACAGAAAACTATTATATGAAGTGATATACATGCTTTTTTTCTCAGTGTGTCTAAAATATATATTGCGAAAGCTTGGCCAAAAGTTTTATAAACAAATACACAGAATACACAAAAATATATAAAATAAAGAGACGAAAAAATAGATATAAATAATGATTACAAAATTTGTTTGTTTTTTTTTTGGGGATTTTTTATGTAATAAATTAAGACAACAAAAATAAAAAAAAAACATCGCCAAAAATGTGCGGGGGCAGAGTAACATTTAATTATTATTATATGTTTTTATATTTTATTTTGTTTTATACATTTTTTTAAATTATTTTTTTTTATATTTTCTATATTATTTTTTTGTATATTTTATTTTTTGTATATTTTATTTTTTGTATATTATTTTTTTGTATCTTTTATTTTTTGTATATTATTTTTATTTATATTTTAAACGATTTTTGACTTTTTTATATATTATTTATTTATATATGCATCAGTTTTTATCGATATTTTGCAATTTAATTATTTTGTTATAGTTTTTTTTTTTAAGAGCTTTGTTTTTGTGTATTTTTTATTGTTTATTTTCTATGTTTTTTTTTTTGTTAGAGCGTTTCGGTGCAGTATTCTGTTTGTGTGTAGTTGTTGTTCTGGCGTTATAAAAACTTAACGAAACTTAACGAAAGCACAGGCCCTACAATTAGCATATGTCGTATACCCTGGCAAATGTTGTACATTCCATAGGGTAGATTAGATCGCATAACTGAACATAATGAATATCGAAGATATATTGATGTTATAAAATATGTAATATAAAATATAACAGAATGCCACGTTTGCCAGCGTTTGTCATTTTATAGAGAAAACAAAAACTATTGTGGCATTGGACAGTGATTTTTTGTATTTTTTAGTATTATTTAGTATTTTTTAAAAACTAGCTTTTGTCTGTTGTGTGAGCAATCAGCCTAATTTTTACATTTTCAAATATCTTGCACATCAATTTAATTTTTATTTTATTTACACATATGTATAGATATATATATATATATTTTCAATTAAAATTTCTTCGGTATTTTTTTGTTGTTGAAGTTTGCTCTTAAATAATATTTATATATATTTATAATTGTATTTTGAGTGTTGTCAGTTTTTTTTTGTTGTGTTTCTCTCTAATGCTAAACATACATTTTTAACTTTGCACTTAAATATTGTTAGCAATAACTTATTTTTTTTTTTAAATTACTTTTTTTAAACGAATTGCTAAATACGCGAAAGTTTGTTTTTTTTTTGTTGTTTTCTTGAAAATCACATTTTTTTTAAATTATTTTTTTGTTTTTGTTTGTTTTGTTTTTTATCGCACAGTATATGAAATTGGTTTATTTTGATACCCTTGCAGAGTATTATAATTTTGTTGTACGTTTTTTTTCTCAAATTGTGGCTCAAGTTTTTCAAATTCGTTTTTTCTTTTTATTTTTACAATTATATTCTTGCATGCTGATCTTTTGTTTTAAAAGTATTGCAAAAAAAAATTGAATAAAATATATAAAATATTTTCCGTTAAGGTTGGGAATATTTGAGAATATTTAATATACAATTTAATTTAATTCGGTTTTATCCAAAACGCAAATACATTTTTTTAAAAATTTGGTAAGTAGTTTAAAAACTGGTTTGTCCTGCAGATGTTTCTGGAACAATTTAAAATAAGATTAAGTTTTTATACCCTGTGCCCATTTGAAAAATGGGAAAAACAGGGTTAATAACTTTGTGCGAATGTATGTAACAGGCAGAAGGAGGCGTGACAGACCCCACAAAGTATATATATTCTTGATCAGGGAGACGAGCTGAGTCGATTTAGCGATGTCCGTCTGTCTGTCCGTCTGTCCGTCTGTCCGTCCGTCTGGATGAGTGCGTAGATCTCAGCAACTATAAAAGCTAGAGCAGCCGTTATGGTCTCTTTTGAAAGGTGTATACCATACGCAGATCAAGTTTATTTCAAATCTTGAATGCCACGCCCCTGCCGCCCACAATGAATGAAATAAAATACATTCGCCAATTTAAAAGACACTGAGATATTTACATGAATTCTCTCTTCAGTAGTTGATTAGGTCTACATCAGACACAGATGAGGCTTTCTTCAAATTTTTGATGGCACGCCCCCTTTACGCCTTAATCAATAAAAACCGAATAACAAGCGTAATATTGAACATAGAACGTTGAAACTCGGAATATATACTCTTGAGTATGGTAGTTACCTATCCTGAAAAGCGCATTAAAATCGGCCAATAAACACAAGAGATATGAACGCAGCAATAATACAGGCGTTACGCCGCTCGCCCTTTAGCAGCGCAGCCTGTAAAGCATGGCATACACAAAATGGAAGAAGAAGAATTGCTGCTACGCTCCGTGTGATAGTTTTAAAAAATTATATTTAAAATATTATATACTGTATACGCGAGCGCGCAGCGCGAGCTGCGGCACAGGGTATAAGACAGTCGGGCCCGTCCGACTGATCTGCTCCGCCCATTCTGGTTACAATTTAAATACTATCGGACAACCCTCATTCGTCATAGATATATGCTTGAATTCTTCATTTAAAATACATTTTATTGATTTATTTATTTTAAATAGTCGGAAATTTGTTTAAGTTCGAAAAAAAATATTTTCTTCTGTATATATTCTCCGAAAAATTTAATTAAATTGCATATAATAAGCGACGGAAAACCTTTCAAAAACTAAGAAAAAATATATTTCGATAACTGCTTCAAATATCTTCCAAGTTTGTTTTAGTTTGAAAAATCGATTTCATTTTAAGATATTCGTTTTGAATTAAAAAACTACGAAGATATGCGCAAAAAAAAAATCAATTGTTTTGTTAAGTTTTTGGCTCAAGCATGCTTAGAATACAAATAATTCGCTAGAGTGAACAGTTCACTCTTTCGAGCCATATACAGATGATTGCAAGGGCATTAAAAACACAGTTTTTTAGCAACTTTTTAGCATCTAATTGTCTAAGTTAATTGTGTTTGTTGTCGATGGATTGTTGTTGTTGTTGTAATTGGTGTTGTTGTTGTTGTTGTGTTTGTTGTGCTATTTGGCGTTGCTGTGATCCAATGGCAACAGCAACAGTTGCTGCTCCGCTGTTGGCCACAGCAACTGTTGCTGCTGCTGCAGCAGTTGTTGTTGTTGCTGCTGCTGCTGCTGCTGCGGTTGCTGTTGTTGTTGCTGCTGCTGTTGCTGTTGCTGCTGCTGTTGCTCGTGTGCTGCTGCTGTTGCATTGGCAGCATACAGATGCCAGAGCACGATCAGGCTGAATACGCACAACAAACAGATTGCTAATTCTTATCTCTTGCGACGCTTGGTCTTCTTCTTTGTGGCACTCGGCTGGCCGGGGGCGGAGACGGCCACGCCCACACAGCTGCTGCTGCTGCTGCCAGCTGTTGCCGCTGCGCCAGCAGCAACTGCTGTTGCTGTTGGCAGATGCAAGCTGCGTGTGCCAGCTGCAACAGTTGCTGTCGTTGCTGCTGCTGTTGTTGCCGCTGCTGCAGCTGCAGCTGCAACCGTTGCTGCTGCTGTTGTTGCCTCCACGCTGCTCTCCTCGGCCGAGGAGGTGCTGGATGATGTTGCCGCCTCGATGGCGGCAATCAAATTGATTTTATGCTCCAGCTTTTTGGTCTTGAGCTTGTGCTGCGTTGCGGCAGCAACAGTTGCTGCATCGTCCGATGTTGTTGCCGGCAATGCGCCCTCGCTGTCCGATTGTGTGCCCGACTGTGTGGCGGTGCCAAAATGTAATAAATCCTCCGGCAGTGTTGCTGCAGCGTGTTCCAGTTCCAGTTGCAGTTCCGGTTCCGGTTCCAGTTCCGTTTGCTGCTCTTGCTCCAGTTCATCCTCATCATCAGCGGCAATATCATAATCCTCATTGTCGTCGTCGGCAGCAACTGTTGCCGGCGTGTCGCACATGCTGATGCTGATCAGCGGACGCAGCTCCTCATCCTCCTCTTCTTCTTCTTCCTCCCGCTCCTCCCGCTGCTCCTCGCGCTCCTGTTGCTGTTTAGCACGCTTGTGCTTCTTGCTCAGCTTCTTGCTGGGCTGCTCCATCAGCAACAGTTGCTCCTCGGCGCCGCTGGAGCTGTTCGAACAGCTGCTGGCACGAGCAACAGTTGCCGCCGTGGCAGCAACAGTTGCTGCCGCCGTCCCCTCGTAGTGCAGCGAACCGCACAGCGCCAATATCAGATTCTGTTCGGTGAAGCCACGCGGCGGCGGCGTTATTTTCCTTGCCGTCTCCTGCAGCGGACTCTCAAAGTTGATCAGGCTCACGCCTGCCACGCCCCTTGGCCCGCCTTCCGACTGCTGCTGCTCCTCCTCCTCCTCCTCCTCCTCCTCTTCACCTGGCAGCTGCAGCGGCGCCAGCGCCGGCAACGGTTCCAACGGCAGCTCCGGAAAAGCGCTCAACTTAAGCTCATCATAATGGCTCAGCTTTTCCGGCTTTTCCGGCTTTTCCGACTTTTCCAGCTCAATATCCTTGAGCTTTTTGGCCTTGCCGGGCGTCAGCAGCAGCGGTTTTTCCTTGCGCTGTTGACTCAACGCCAAGCTGGGAAACTCTTTAGCTTTTGTTAGCGCTGTCAGATTGGCGTTTTCCACGCTTTTCCAGGCAGCCGTTGGCGCTGGAAATTCCAACACTTTCACGCTATAGACACTGCTTGCATCGAGCTCCTTGGCTTTGGCTGCTTTTTGCTGTTTCTCTTTCTCTTTTTCCTTCTCTTTCTCCTTCTCCTTCTCCCTTTCTAGCTCCAGCTCCAGCTCTTGCTTGCGCTGTTTTTCCTCCTGCTGCTGCTGCTTCCTTTTGAGCTCCTTCTCCTGCTCCTTTTGCTTCTCCTTCTCCTGCTGTTCTCTTTCCTGCTCCTTTTTCTGCTTTTCCTCCTGCTGCAGTCGCTTCAGCTGCTTTTCCTTCTCCAGCTCCTTTTCCTTTTGCTGTTTCAGCTCCAGCTCCAGCTGCAGCCTTTTCTTTTCCTTCTCCTGCTCTTTCTCCTTTTCCAGCTGCAGTCGTTTCTTCTCCTTCTCCTTCTCCTTCTCTTTTTCCTTCTCCTTCTCTTTTTCCTTTTCCTTCTCCATTTCTAGCCTTTTCTTCTCCCTTTCCTTCTCTTTTTCCTTTTCCATTTCTAGCTTTTTCTTCTCCTTCTCCTTCTCTTTTTCCTTTTCTACTTCTAACTGCTGCCTTTTCTTCTCCTTTTCTTTTTCCTTTTCCTTTTCCTTCTCCTTTTCTGTTTCCAACTGCTTTCTTTTCTTCTCCTTCTCCTTTTCCTTTTCGAGCTCCATCTGCTGTGTCTTCAGCTCCTTCTGTTGCTCTGCTGCCACGCACTCCAGCTTTTTCTTCTCCTTCTCCTTCTCCTTCTCCTTTAGCTTTTCCTTATCCTTCTCCGATTCCTTTAACTTATCCTTCTCCTTTTTCATCATTTCCGTTTCGTTTAGCTTTTCTTTTTCCTTCTCCTTCTCCTTTAACTGCCACTGCCTCTTCTGCTCTTTTGTTTCCACAAGCTGCGCCCATTGCTCCTCCTCCTCCTCCTCCTGCTCCTCCTCTTTCTTCTCCTCCTCTGGCAGTTTCTCCTGTTCCTCTTCCTGCTGCGTTTCCACATGCAAACTCAAGCCCTGTGCGCTGGCGCTGCTCAGCATAACCGCTGCAATGTCCAGCTTATTTTCCAGCAGCTTATCCGCCGGATCCTTGTCGTTGTCCTGCGTCTGTTTGCGCTGCTCCTTTTTGGCCCGCTTGGACTTGTTGGCAGTGGATTTGTTGGCCTCCTCGGGCGGTTTGTTCAGATGCGAGAGCTGCGCAAAGCGCAGCGCCTGGGCAGCATCCTCGGCAGCGGCCAGGGACTCGAGGGATTTCTGCTTGAGCTGTCGCTCCTTTTGGGTGATCACCTCGTCCATCTCCTTGGCGATGACGGGGACGATCAGCTTATTGGCCAGCTGCACCGGCGGCTTGTGCTGCTCCTCGATGATCAGACGCTGCTGCTCCATCTGCTGCAGCTCCCGCTCGTGTCGCCGCTGCTCCGCCAGCTCATCGCAGAAGATGGCAACGACCGGACGGAACAGCGCCTCGTCGCAGTTCTCATGGATGACGCATTCCTCGGCCGCCAGCTGCCCCACCACCTCGTCGAGCATGTCCGACTGCAGCTCACCGCTGATGCCCGCATTCAGATCGGTCACGGTGCCCAGCGGATTCACAATTTTCTCACAGCGCACCACCGAGGATTGCTCGTAGCTGCAGATGTTCGGCAGCACCGAGGCCAGCGTGGAGCACAGCCTGGCGGCATCTGCATCGTGCAACATTTTGTGGCCATGTGGCAGGTGTTGTTCTTGATGCTCGTGCTCAAGTTCCAGCTCCAATTCGTTGGCATCGTGCTCGGCCAGCGCATCGTAGAAGCAGGCATTGTCGCTGTTGCTGCTGCATGTTGCTGTGGGCAGCACAGCAGCAACTGTTGCTGCTGCCTCGCCAGCTGTTGTCGATTGTCGATTGTTGGTTGGTCGGTTGGTCGGTTGATTGTTGATTGTTGTTGTGTGTTTTGCAAAGGACGAGCGATCGGGCGGACGAACAGAGAAGAGAAGAGAAGAAGAGAAAACAAATTATGAGAAAAGCGCATTTTTTTCATTTTCTTTTTTTTTTGTATTTTTTTAAATTTAATTAGTCTTTATTTTTATTTTCAAACAAAAAGCCAAAGTTGCAGTTTTTTTTATTTTTATTTTTTATTTAAATTTATTAATTTCTATTTTGAAATTAAAAGCCAAAGTTGCAGTTTTATCGAATTTATCGAATCGAAATTTGTTTATTTTTTTTAATTAAAAACAAAAAGCCAAAATTGCAATTGATGTGCTAAATTTTTTCCAAATATTAAATATTTTTTTTAAATTGAAATATATTTTTTATTTCAATTTCATTATTATTATTTTATTTTAATAAAAGCCAAAACTGAATTTTTTAATTTCATTTTAAATTTAAACTCTGTTACTTTCCAAATTTCAAATATTTTTTTACAATTTCAATTTATTTTTTTTAATTCAATTTCATTATAATTACTTCTTTTTAATAAAAAGCCAAAGCTGAATTTTTTAAAACTATATTTATTTTGAATTTAAATTCTATTAATTTTTTAATTAAAATAACGCAACAAAAATCTAAAATTGCAATTTTTCAAAAATTTCATTTTTTACTTTGGGTTTTTTCTTTTATTTTTAAGTTTTAAGCTCGAAACAAAAAGCCAAAGTAATGTTTTGTGTAATGTTTGTGCTTAAAAAATATTGGCAGCAGTTAAAAAATCGAACAAAAAACAAAATATTTAAAAAAACTAAGTTATAAAAACGCAACAGCAGCCAGCATTAACCAAAACATAATGCAAAATTATAATTGCATTTGAAAAATATCTAAAACAGATACATTTATTTTTTTTTTTAAATTTTCTTTTTGGCATTTAAAAATATATCTAAATAAATTTGTACACAATTAAAAAGGTTTTTTTTTAATTTTAGTTTGTGCTTGAAACATAAATAATTATGTATTTTTAATTACCCAAATATATTTAAGGCACTCAAAGTTTAAATAAAAATATTTTTTTTAATAAAACAAAATTATAAAAACATATGCATTTAAAAAATTTCATAACTCTATTAAATAAATATATTTTACGTTTACGCATTTTTTCCTACACATTTTTTTTAAATTTAAAGTTTTTTTTGTATTTGAAAATTTTCAAAAATATTTTGCTTGATATTTTCACAAATGTTTAATAGTATTTATTTATTTTCATCTTATCTTTCAGATTGAAAACAAATTAAATTTTAAGGTTTTAAATTGCAAATTTTCGCAATTTGTGTAAGCTCAACTTTTGGAATACTTTACTTTATTTAAACGAACAATTTATTGCTTTATAAAAATGAAAATAATAAAAAAAAAATCTACAAAATTTAAAAATATATATAAAAATTCTTTTCGGTTTAGAATTTGGTATATAATATAATTTTTTTTTAAGTAAAAATTGTTTTTATATTCATTTTTTTCGGTGTAAATTTTCTTATCTTTTGATTTGATTGAAGTGAGTTTAAGCGTAAAAAAGGTAAAGACGCTTCTTGATACAGTTTTTTTTGTTGAAATCATAACGTACAATAAAAGCAAATCAAATGCAAACAAAACAAAGAAATATTTATAATATTTTTTTTATGTTAAAAGTTTAAATACATTTTTTTTAACGAAATTATATGGCTTTGGCTTTTTATTTGAAGGAGATTTGATAAATTTTTTTATGTAGTTTTATTGAAATGTGCTCTTTCTTCTCAACTGTTCTCTATCTCTCTCCCGCGTTCTCTCTCTTTCTTGCTTGCTCTCTGTCTCTTTCTGTTTCAGAACTTCGCTCTGTGTCACTCGCACTCATTACAACAAAATTTTGACAAGTTTTTGTGATCCTTTTTTTGATCAACTATTTTTTTTTTTGAACAGCGACGAAAGCATGAAACGCGAGAAAAGCCCAATGTGAAAATGCATAGAAGGAGAAATAGAAGAAGTAATAGTAGAAGAAGAAGAAGAAGAAGAAGTAGAGGAGGGTGGAGAGGCAGCAGACCAAGTTGATAAAGCAGTTAGCAATGGAAAAGTAAGCTTAACAAGTATGGAAAGCAATTGCAGTTGTTAAGGGGGAAAGGGGAAAAGGAATTGCGACCCCGTACCAAATAAGAGTACTACGGGTCGATCTGGTTTATAGACAACTGAAAAAATATTCATTAGCCGAGGGGAATTGCATTTGGGGTTTGGAAATTGGTAATTGCTAGAGGAAGAAAACGGCATGAAATTCAACCGCAAAACCGTCTTTCGATAGTTTTACAGCTCCCGATAGGTAAATGCCAATTGCATGTTGTAATCGGTGTGTGTGTGTGTGTGTATGTGTGTTTAGGTGTGTGTGTGTGTGAGAGAGAGAAATTTAATACGCTGTGATAAAAATTTGGATTAGCTTAAATTTAGTTATAATAGAAAAATATTATAGTATAATTTGTATTAAATATTATATGAGAGAAATGTTAAGCCAGTGTGACCAGATCAAACACCAAAAATTATTATAGCTTATGATACATTACATTTTATATAGTAGTATTAGAAAAATTTGGAAAAATCTCACACACATACGGATAGACACACACACACACACACACACACTCACACACAATGAAGCGAGGGGAATTAGTTGAGTGTATAGAGTTGAGGTTAGGGAAACATTGAGCGGATTGTATGATTTTGTGGAGGGGTAGAAAAAATAGGTACAGGTAGCACAAATCACTGCAATTGCCATCCCGTACAATAAACTTAAGAACCAATGCCAATTTCGTAATGTCTTTGTTTTCATCTAGTATTTTTTTTTTTTTGTAATTGTTTCAGTATTTTTAGTTTTTTTCGGTGTAATAGAAGCAATAATAATACAAATAAAAGAAAACTGTTAATAGCAACAATCGATAACAACAAATAACTCAGGCATCGAAATCAGAGATGCATTTTAAAGTTAAAAAAAAAATTAAATAAAAATTCAATAAACTCTGCAGATTTGACAGATTGTAAACAAATTGTGCGAACCAAATTTGGACTTGATCTATAGCATTTTAAAATTACAAAATTTTGTCTTTAGTTTATCAAATTTTAGTAGCGCTCGCATGCCAAATTTAAGAACGCTAGCTTATAGAGATCCCGAGATCTTTACGCAAGTGTAAAAAGGAAAAGAAACTCAGTAAACAAACACAAGTCGTCAACAAGTTCACAAACATTTCCTTACAATCGTCAATTATAGTACAAAAATCAAAAGATGCTACAGTTACTACAAACTCAAAATTTCAAACTAATCGTCTTTAGTATTATAGATTTGAGAATAACGCATCAACTTACCGGTTTCACGTCGAGCTGCGGCTGTAGATGGCGACTCTCGCATGGCATCGGCTAGATCCTCCTTTAGACGCATGTCACCATGTCCGTAATCCGAATCCAAATGCCCATGGCGAAAGCGATCCATCAGCTTGGGACTCTGCTCAATGCTGCCTATAAATGTTATAGACTTTTTAATATCAATTCGATTTTGATGTATGTATATAATTGCACTCACTGTAAGAGCCAGATTCAATCAACACCGGTACACCACGTCCGGCTGTTGTCACTGTGCCCGTACTTAATGGCATGTTCAATGGGCTTGAGCGTTCTACGGCTGATATAACAGCGCCACCTGGCGACAGTGTGCTGCCAGACGATGGTAATGCTGAAGTTGTTGTCTTGGTAACACCAATTTCCACTGCTTCCGCATCGACATGGTTCAAATTGGAGCTGCAAAAGGTACAAGAAATGGTTCAAATGTAAGCAGTTCAATATCCTAGTGATATTTGCTTTAGTCTCCGAGTTCCTTGAGGATATACGAATATTAAAACAGCTGAATTTGAAGATGAAAGAATTTAATAAACCAAAATATAGCTATATGTCTGTTTGGACTGATAATAAAGCTATATACTAAATTTCCTTTCCATATTTGGTTTAATCTCCGAGTTCCCTGAGGTAATTCGGGTATTAAAAGTGCTTAATTTTAAACTTGGGAAATATGATATACTGAACATTGTTATATGTCTGTTTTAACTCATAATAAAGCTATATACCAAATTTCCTAGTCATATTTGCTTTAGTCTCTGAGTTCCTTGAGGTAATTCGGGTATTAAAAGTGATAAACTTTAAACTAGGGAAATATGATGAACTGAATGTTGTTATATGTCTGTTTCAACTCATAATAAAGCAATAAACTCAATTTTATTGTTCTATTTGGTGATTACTTGTTACCTTAAAGCAATTTTACAACTGAACGACATAGATGTATTTTTGATTTCCTTAGATATTTGAGCTTCTTCAATGGATTTACAATTGGCTTGGAATATTTGAAGATTTCGCTTACCCGCTGGGCGTATTATAGTTCTTGAAAACGAACTGCGGCCCCATCCAGAGCCTACGATGTGGTCCAGCGTGCGTAATAATTTCAACCTGAGCCAACCAGCTCTCGGCACGTTCATCGGCCTCATCGAAATGATGGGCGCTATCCAGCAGCAGACTGGCATGACGGTCCTTAATAAGCCAATTATCTAATGCCAGCGGTGGTATAATTTCTTGAGATCCATCCTTGCGTCGTCCCAGATTCCATTGAGCCTTGGCCTCCACCTCCAGCTCAATGGGCGTATCATCACATATCTTCTCTTTGGCAACATCTGAAAATGCGAAAAATTTTAAACATTACCAATCTTGTAATATAATTTTATTGGGTGTGCAAATTAGTTAGGTTTTCTTTCATAAAAAGGGTTCTAGCAGTTATAGATAATAGAGGAAATATTGATTTTGGGCGTTTTAGAAAGCCCAGATATATATCTTAAGGAACTTTATTTTTTATGGTGTCCTGGTTACTAAACAGCATTTACGGGTAAGATGATTATACTATAGATTTAAAGATTTTTTTGGATCGATTTTTAATAGGTAATGAGAATTAGACATTCTACAATATTACTCTATCAATTATACTATACTAAATCGAGCAAATTGTCTGTATCATAACTTTGCTGTTTCTTATTCGATCGTAATGATATTTGAAATGTCTATAGAGAATGTTATAACTTTGGTATGTACCAAATGTCGGTGGCTTTAAAACTGTGGCTGATGTGTTTTTTTACGATTTCCGGGACATGGGGCGGTGGTATTAAAAATCTAAAGCAAGCTTAAACTGTTTGTTGCGTAGTGGCAACTAAAAACCGAATATGGTATCTCTGGCTTTTACAATTTGAGAGATATTTGGGAACTTACTTGAGGCTAACTTTGTGTCCAAGTCGTACTGTATGAGCGCACCGTGTCCTGCCATCACGAAGAGCGAGTCCACGGCCTTGCGCTGCACCCGATGCGGTGCCTCGCGTGTGGCCGTCGGCGGCTCCAGGAGCCAGGAACGCGACTTGGCGAATGTGGCACAAACGCTCAACGGTTTGCCGCTGTCATCCGAGAGCGAAGAGAGACGTTGACGTGAGCTGCTACCGGCGCCTCCCCCGCCAGCACCGGACATACCGGAACCGACAATGTTGCCGCCGCCACTGCTGCCGCTGCCGCTGCCGCCTCCGGATAACGACGAGGTGCCGGGCGGAGAGCCCAGGGTGAAGGGTTGACGCAACTGGGCCAGGGGCTGCACCACCGAGGGACGGGGAAACGGCGGCAGTGTGGGATTGTGATACGGTTGCAGCGACTGCACAAAGGTAGTGCTCTCCGAGTGCGAAATGGGTGAACTGGAGCGACCATCCGCACCAAGCCCAGCGCTGCGATGGAAGCGCGACAGCTTGTTGACCACGTGTAGGGAGGTGTGCGTGCGTACGCCCATGGCACCGCCATAGGGGGTGATGGGGAAGACGTGGGTGGTGCCCCGCAGCGTGGACACCGCCGCCCAGCGCGAGTCCAGCGAGAAGGCAATATGCTGCACCTTCGCACTCGTATCGCCCCGATGCAGCACATACAAATGATGCACGGCCGCCAGACTGGAGCCCACCGGATGCGGCTGAATGCGAAACACGTGAAAATCGTGACCCCGACGATCCGCCGTCAGCAGCAGCATGCCGGAGCTATCGAACTCCATGGCCACCAGGGCCTCGCTGTGGGCCACAAAGTGGGCGACAATCGGATCTCCGGCGCCCACGTGGGCGCCCGTTGAGCTCAAGGGAGTTCCGCTCGTCGGACTGTAATCCTTGATGGGATGCTGTCAAGTAGGGAAAGGATAAACGTTAGTCAACATCTAACAGCTCCAAAATACATTCTCGATGCTTCTTATTTGTCTATCGATAAATCGATAGCGGCCTACACACTCAGCATATCCAAGCTGAGAAGGATAAACATTTGTGCCAATAAAATCTACAATACAGCTCACATTTCAAACAAATGTGCGAATTTCCTCTGCTTTTTTTCCTGTTTATCGATTAATCGATAACAGCCTACACACTTATTTCACATTTCTGTTATATGTGCACCATTTCTGCTAACATTTTAAATGTTTTGTAAATGTTATCAAAGGTTATATCTATACAAATGAAAAACATTTCAAATAGATGTGCAAATTTTCCTACATATTCTGTTCGATTTTGTTCAATGTCTATCGATAAATCGATAAATAAGCCAAAACTGAAATGCTTCAACTCCAAACATTATTGCTCATCTCCAACCCGTGGATTAAAAGGTAGGTAACAAACCTAACAATAGTTATTGATATATTGTTATCGATATACCACTTGTCATCGAGAACAGTCTTGAGGATTACAACTGCAAATGTGGGCGAATTTTGACATTCTTAGAGCTTTTGCTTACCTTAACGTCGATAATGGTCACCACGCCCGATTGTTTGGCGTCTGCCCCGCCCGTGGCCGAGTCGAAGCTGCTGCTCTTGGAGCTGTTTCCGCTTCCGGCGGAAGTTCCCGTCAGTCCGGCCGCCACCTGTTCGCCCAGCTCTCGCAGCCCCTTGCCAAAGGACTTGGCGGCGTTCAGCACCGTTGCCGTATAGCTGGGCACGCCCTCGCCATCGCAACCGCCCCCGCTGCGCTTGGAGTGCAGAAGCTTGTGCTCGGCGTACGCCAGCCAGCGAGGACCCAGCGCTATGGGATTGGGATTAATGCTGCAAAAGTAAGAAACATCCAACGGTTACAAGGATATTCTTCGAAGCTTACAATTAAAGTAGATCGAAAGCTCTTTATGTTTGGATAAGTTGTAAAACTTTAGAAATCGCTTTAGAGCTTTCATAACAAGAGCTTTGTGCGATTTGAAAGCAATTTTTTAATTTCATCAAAATTACATTTAAGGAATGCTTCAATTATATTATGGCAGCCTCTTAAGCTCCAGTTGAAACACCAAATTAATTGCTTTAATGTGCTTTGTAAAAGAGCTTTCGATTAACATTAGCTTAATAAATGTATAATTAAAGT
The DNA here is from genome assembly GCA_035045125.1 of Hypselothyrea guttata. Classification (NCBI taxonomy): domain Eukaryota; kingdom Metazoa; phylum Arthropoda; class Insecta; order Diptera; family Drosophilidae; genus Hypselothyrea; species Hypselothyrea guttata. Next base: position 15,401 of record JAWNNJ010001782.1, read on the forward strand.
TATAATAGCTTAAGCTCCCGTTGAAACACCAAATTGAAAGCTTTAATGTGCTCTATAAAAGAGCTTTTCATTAAAATAAGCTCAATAAGCTTTAAGGCTTTGCTCAAAGTGTTTACAGAATTGCAAGCTCTACCAATCTAAAGCTTTAAGCTCCAACTGATTTGTGAGCCGATTACTCACCCGGGACTTGGAAAGCAGGTGGTTATGGTAAGACGATCCTCCAGCGTGCGCGCATCGAAGACAGCGAGTCGCTCGTGAAAGCTGATGACGACAGCCGACCGATTGGCCTGTATATCCAGGACGGGATTCTTGAACTTGATCGTCTTCACCTGCACCCCCGTCTTCAACGAGACGAAATTGACGGCACTGAAGTGCGAGGCGGCGGACGAGAAATGCCCAAAGCCGCCACCACCAACCCCTCCGGAACCCAGACCTCCCCCCGCACCTCCTGATCCTACACCACCACCGGATAAGAGGTTGCTAGCCGCTGCACTGCCGCCATCGACGAGTGCGACCAATGGACGCTTCTCGGCAAACGCGTCCTGTGGCTCGTCCGCCCGTCCGCTGTCGTCGAGGGCGCCAGAGGGCGTGGCGGGTGTGGGCAGAATGCGTAGGGCGGTGACGACGCCATGGCGCCAGGAGAGCACCTCAACGGCCTCCCCATTGGCGGGTATCGCCCAGACCTGGACGCCCAGCCCATAGCCGAGTATCAGGAGCAGGGGGGGTGCGGCGTTGCCCTCCAGCTCCCAATCGTCACCGAAACGTGGATCGCTGACATCGGCGCTCGTCTCGAAGCGTGCCCAGGTGATGGTGTCCTTGGGATCCTGTTGCGGCTGATGCACCAAGGTCACATCGTTAATGAACCCGATCGCCGAATCCAATATCGATCGGTCGCTAACTGTTTGAGGCGGCACAATGGCCGGTATCGAAATGCCGCTGCGCAGACCCATGCCGATCCCGGCCACGCCCCCGACCGCACCAACGCCCCCGCCAATGCCAGTTGTATAGTGTGGTTGCTGCTGCTGCTGCTGATGCTGCTGCTGCTGTTGGTGATGTTGTTGTTGCTGCTGTTGTTGCTGTTGTTGGCGGCGTGGAGAATCCGCTGACATATTCTGCTCAAGCGTTTTCCTCTGTCTCTCTGTCGCTTCCTCCGTCCGTCAGCTGCAAAGAGTAGAAGAGAGAGAGAGAGAGAGGAGAGAAATACATAATTAAACATACTGCAAATTGGAAAAGAGCTTTCTAGTTATGTGAAAAGCATCGATTTATATCGATAGAAGAGACTTAAACATGATTAAACAAAGTGAGAATTCTGTAGGCATGCCAAAAATATCGATTTATATCGATAGAAGAGAGCACAACATTATCAAACAAAGTGAGTGCTTTCTAGGTATGCAATAAGTATCGATTTGTATCGAAAAAACATAAGAAAAACCATAATTAAACAAACTGCAAACTAAGCAAGAGCTTAAAATGTTGTCGATTTTTATATATCGATTTATATTGCTAATATCAATATTTGCATTATGGTTTTTAATTAAGTTTCATATAATATGATTTTACGATATATCACAAAAAGCGGATAGTTGCACAATTGTTTTTAATCGAGTTTTACATAGTATGAGTTATCGACTTTATCGTAGATTTTTATTTTAAATATCGATTTTCATCGATAATACCGATATTTTCATATTTTTTCTTATTTTTTCTTTAAACATTTCGCTATAATATCAAAACTAATCAAATATTTGATTTTACTTTTTTTGTATAATTAATTTCATATTAATTATTAATTGATTCCCTAAATTGAATAAATTCACGATAAGACATGCACACTGTGCCTACATATTGGCAGAGGCAAAGGCGTAAAAAGCGAAAAACAACAACATTAAAAAATGTGGCTAAAACAGTAAACAATAACAGCATAAATTTTGTTATTGTTATTGTTGTTGTTCTATTACGACTGTAAATGAAGAACGAAAACAAGAAACGAAATTTAATGGGAGCTTTAAGCGCACTTTGGCACCACTGTAACTGCTCTCGATGCGAAACACAAGCACAAAGCGGACAAGCAAAAGTCAAGCTTCAGCAACAATGCAGCCACAGAGCGAGAGAGCGAGAGAGAGCGCGCACTGCGAGAGCGAGAGAGAGCGAGCGTAACAGTTAAAGCAGCAACAGCTGTCCGAAAACGTAGAAGCTTAACCCATGTGTGCCCCACGCACCACATTCGATGACACAAACTTCGATTTGGTAAAAATTCAATAAAATTAATTATAATAATATTTCACTAATTTAAATTAAATCAACCTTTCCACTTATTGAAAATGTATTTAAATTTAAGATTTATGTTCTGAAATTGATAAAGATTTATTTAAATTTTGGATTTATGTTATCTAATTAATAGGTTGAATTATATAAACTTCTTTACTAATTTTTGATACATTAAAATTCAAGTTTGATGTTCTTAAATTATTAAATAAAAAGATTAAAGTAAATTTAATATTTAAGTGCTCGAATTGTTTATTAAAATTAAATTTAATAAATGAATAAACTTTTTTATTTATGATTTAAGACCTCTAATTTTGTATATCAATTAAAAAATATTTTTACTAACTTAAGATTAATTTAAACTTAAGATTTATGCTCGCTAATAAATAATTTCAATTAAATTAACTTTTACTAATTAAAGATTTATTTATATTGACGATTTTGGTGCTCTAATGTGGCTAATGCTGTAAATTCTTAAATGAAATTATGTACAACAATAAAAATGATTAAAATGTATGAAATGCGATAGCTCAGGGGTTAAAAAGTTCATAGACATTGTAAACATTTTAATGTTTGCGCGCAATTTTCGGCCTATTTTCGGCATCCAGATGAATTATTTTGTTTTCGTGGCGCTCTCGATTTCGCTGTTATCGGCTGGCTTATCAAACCGATAAAGCCACAATTATTTGGAGCATACATATATACAAATATATATAGATAGCCCACATAGAGCGCCAACTATGCCGTATTTATTTTCAGTGTAATTTACATTTGCACATTTCAATGAAAATGTACACATTTTGTATTTGTATTTAGAGCTCAAATATGTTCATTTATTATTTATATTTATTTTAGATTTCCCGAGTATATTCTCAAATGTGTGCCAACCAAGGGTTAAGGTTAAACAAAAACTATTTCACAAAGTGCATGACGCATGCAAAGTTGATTTGAGTTCGCTTTGTTGTTGCTCTTCTCAGTGTGTGTGTGTGTGTGTGTGTGTGTGTGTGTGTGTGTGTGTGTGTGTAATAGAGGGTTCTTTGTGTGCCAACTAAGGTGGGGGGCCAACGAGCACGGCTGAGGGGGCGTGAAAGGGGGCGCATTCCGCAATTGCAAAAAAACAACAAACAAAAAACTTTTAGAAAAACGTCAAAAGGCAAATAATAATAACAAACATGGAAAATTATAGTTAATTATTCGTATGAGAACTATCAAAGAACCTAATCAAAATATTAATTAAAATAAAAAAAATATGCTAATATAATAATAATATTATACTAAATAAATATACTATCAAATAAGTATATAGAATATATAATTAAATAAATTAATACATTTAATTCAAGAATGATATTTAAATAAAATAAAACAATTACTTTATATTTTATATAAAGAGGTCAATATTTAAAAAAAATATAATCACACAATATTTTGAGTAATAATAGCCCATAAAATTATGTTTCAAATTTTATATTTAAAATTAATATACATATATAAGAATATTTTCAAATAAAGCTAAATTCGAAATATGTATAACAATATACGAATACTATAATATATTGATAGATTTTTAAATTCTATTAATAATTCTGTTTAATTGCATTAAAAAAATCATGCTTAAATAAATATATTTCTTTATACATTTTAATGCATAATGGGAAGTTTTATTCCTGGAATATCAAATCAAATTAATCGAAAAAAATTGTATTAAATTATAAATCAAGTTTTATCTAAAAAATGTTATGTTAATATTGGCTGTTAAATATTCAAAACTAAAAATATAAAAATAAAATATTGATCCAGAAAATAATATAAACAAAAAATAAATATTATAATTATAATATTAATTGTTTTATCGAACTTTCCATATTCAACATGATTGTTTGCTATCTGCGTTGCGTTATCGATAATAGCGTTTCGATATGTTTTTAATTAACGCCAGCCCCTGCACCCCCGCTCCCACCCACCCACTCACACAGCTGTTAAGCAGGCGATCTTCCATGCAAGTCACAACGCATTTTGTCTTTGTCTTGCAATAGGCAAGGCGTAACTGCACTAACAACAACAACAAAAGCAAAACAAAAACAAAAACAACAACTAAAACAACTGCAAAGAGAGCGCCTCTCTCTCTCTCTCTCTCTCTGTCTGTTGCGCTCTCGCGCTCGCAATGTTAATGAGCCCCCACAATAACAGCAACAACAACAACAGCCAATGGGATTTCGTTCGATTTCTTTGTGCACACGCACACACACGCACAGAGAGTATATGTATGTGTGTGTGTGTGTGTATTGTTGTTGTTTATGCTATTTTACGCCGAGTTTCATTGCCAAAGACACTTGACAAATTTATACACAAAGCAAAATACAACAAAATTTAATTTAAAAAAAAAAACAATTTTTTTCTCAGTATTTTATGAACAGGTGTTCTCACACACATGCTCACACTAATGCATTTGATAGATTGCAGTGTGAAGGTGTGCTTGGGGGAGGGGGGCGTGGCAAAGGGCTGCGTCATAGGGCGTAAGCTCAAAGGAAAATGTAAAAATTGTAATAACTGTAAGTCAATAATAAGCTTTGCTGCTCTCGTCGCACAGTGGTTCGCAGGCAAGCGAAACTGCTGCGAAATTGCCGTATTTAATCATTGATTAACAATGCTGATTATTCTCCACGTGTAGCGATAAAAACATTAAATAAAAAATAAACAAAATTTTGCCGTTCGAGTTTCAACAGTCTGCCAAGCCTGACTCTATGTATACCCTGTAAAATTTCACTCGGAAGGGGCGTGGCATGCAACATAAATGCAAGTTTTCTGCGAATTTGTGTGTTCGAAATCCATAAACAACTTTTACTTTAATTTAAATTAATTTAATAATTTATTTAATTTAATTTATTTGATTCTCTCGAATTTTTTTTGCTTTAATTTGAATTATTCGATTTAGATTCCGTCAAACACTCATCGAATACGAATACAATCAAGTAGAGAGCAAATAATTTGGCAAACATTTAGTTATTTTTCGCCCACAAACATTTAGAAGAGCAAAAAAGCGAAAGCGCGGGTAGGAGAGAGTGATAAATAGCCAAGTTTAGTTTCTCTAGAATAATAAAAAAATCTATACTCTACATCAGTTATTTGAATGCAAGCGAAATTGTATGCAATATGCAGTGTAGCCAGAAATAGCTAGATTTGCTATATAAAATATCTAAAAACTAGCTTAAAATCAATATAAAATCAGGCCCTAAAAAGTTTTTAATCTTAATAGTCACGTACGACCGTCTGTCTGTCCGGATAAACGCCATTATCTCGGTTAATTTTAGAAAATAGATACTTAGTTGCAGATCAATTCAATTTCAAATATTGAATGTCGCGTCCACAGCAGTAAAAACCGAATAACAAGCGTAATATTAAACTTGGAAGCTTGTTGTTCAGAATATATACTCTCTACTGTTGAATTCAACTATGCTGAAAAGCGCATTGAAATCGGGTGGTAAGCACAGAAGTTATTGGAGAAACAAAATTTCTGATTTTGCCTTGCTTGCCCTGTAGATTTATGATAAGCGTAAATAGCATTCTAAAACCCGATAAATTGGCAACGCTGGCCAGATGAATGCATTTGGCTTTGGCCTTTGCTATATTACTTGATTTTCGTATTTATTTATTAATATAATTCGTGTTGAACAAAGACCCCCAAAGACCGTCCAAAAGGCAATTATCAAATTGTGGCAAATAAAATATATGGAAAAGTGTGAACAAAATAAAAATGCGAATAAAAACAACAATCAGCTGCAGTAGTTGCGAAATTGTTGTTGTTTCTCATTCTGCTTTGGCCAGCTGATTCGCATTGAACGAAGTGCACGCACAGTGGTTAGGGTATATGGCAATCGGGCAGACAAATTGCAAACACGTCGCGACGTGTCATGAAATATGCAAACTAACGAAACATATATTTGGCATTAGGTCATTGTTTATATTTTTATTTTGGCACGTTTCGATCGGTATTATACTTGCTATAGACAAGAAACAGCACTAAGTTATATGCACTGTAATATCCATTTTATTTGCAACAAAATTATCTTTCTTGCCTCAAATAAATTGAAATACTTTTCATTTTTAAGTTTCAAAGTATTTATATTATTTTTATTATAGTACAAATTTGCCAGCTTTATTGGCAGTATGGTTTTATTTCGTTATTTGGTAATATTTTTGGTTTTTAAATAAAATATTTTAATTCTTAAAATTTTTTTAGGGTTTCTTTTGTTTATATGCTACGTATATACGTTTTTAACATTCACTGTGCTCTCTCTTTTTCATGTTCATTTGTGATATATTTTGTTTTTAATTTAATTAAATTTTTTTATTTCGGATCTATTCTATCTATCTTTTTAAAATATTTGAACTCTTTTTTCATTATCTATTTATTTATGTTTATTTCGGATCTATTCTATCTGTTTTTTAAATATTTGTAATGTATATTTTAACTCTTTTTTTCACTATATATTTATTCAACTTTATTTGTTGAATTACTTTTAATTAATTTTTTAAATGTTTTGTTAGTATTATATATGTTTATATATATTATTATTTTTTTTTTTAATTGTTATAAATTTTATATAGTTGAAAGAGCATATTTTCATATATTTTTATATATTTTTAACAAATTGTGTTTGCAATTTCAATTCCTCCTCAGTTTGCATTTTTCACGCTACGCTTGAGCAGCTGGCACCACTGTGCCAACAACTGTTTCATTATCAGCTTCTCTCATTTGCGCTCTCGCTGCTGCTTGTTGTTGTTGTTGTTGCCTGTCTACACACACACACACACAGCGTACGCTGCTCTCACACGCGCGCGTGTGTGTGTGAGTATTTTTAAAAGCAAATTGTAGACAACAAAAACAAAGAAGCGCAGCGCAAAGCGGAATAGACAAAATATTCACTGCGTTTACAAATGTATTATGCAAAAGTTTTGACAAATTATGAAATACAGTTACAAACAGAGAGAGAAAGGGAAAAAGAGCGAGAGAGAAGGAGAAATAATTGCATGCATAATTGATAAAGAAATATTGAACAAATCAATTGAATTATTATTTATTTATTTGCATTAATTTCAAATGCGAATTTGCAAGCGAGCAAATTGTAAACAAAAACAATCATAAAAAAATTAAGAAAATAATAGAAAAAAAAACTTACCAATTGACGCTGCGCTGCCGCTGCCTCTGCTGCTGCTGCTGCTGCTGTTAGGCGACGAATGCGTGGAGAATTTGGAAACTCTCGATAGGCAGCAGCAGCAACAACAACAACTCTACACACACACACACGCACGCACACACAGAGAGAGGCACACTCACACACACGCAACCCAAACAAAAATCATATGTTTTCAGCTGTTACTTCGCGCCGTCTCGCTCTCGCTGGCTTTTTGTCTCGTTCTCGCTCTTTTTTTGTTGTTGCTTCTTTCGTTTGCTGCTGCTGCTGCTGCTGCGCTGTTGCTGCGCTGCTTTTTCTGCTGCTGCTTCTGCTTGCTCTTCACCCACTGCTTCGCGTTATGTTTGTTGTTGTTTTTGTTGTTGCATGCAGCAGCAGCAGCAACTGTAGTTTCTGCGCTTTTATTTTAATTGCAAATGTTTTTTTTTAACTTAATTTGATTTTTTTTTAGTTTTTTTTATCTTTTGCGCTGCAGCAAAAGTCGAGCTTGGCAACAAACGAAAATAAAATATCTATATATGTGTATGTGTGTGTGTGTGTGTATGTATGTCGCTGCGCTGTTGCTGCGCTGCTCTGCTCTGCTTTGTTGTTTTGCTGTTATTGCTGCTGGCTCGCTTGTGCCCACGCACAATATGGCAGCGCTAGAGCGAGACGCAAACTGTGTTAAGTTGGCTGCGTCGTATGTTCGCTGCCTCCTCCTCCTCCTCCACCTCTCTTTGACCAACGTTTCGTTTCTTTTCGCTTCGTTTTTTGTTTTCTGTTTTGCGCTCAGCTTCTGCCTCAGCTGCTGCTGCTGCTGCTGCTGCTGCTACTGCTGTTGTTGTTTTCTGCTGCTACACACAAATTAACTGCGACATTAAAATTAAATCTCTGCTTGCGTTTTTTTTCGTTCTCTTTGTTATTTGTTTTGCAGTTCTATTATTATTATTATTATTATTATTTTAATTGTTATTATTGCTGCGTTTTCGCATCGATTTCACTTTTTGCGTTTTCCTTTCGTTGCTTGTTTGTTGCTTTGTTTTTTTTTCTCTCTCTCTCTCTCTCTCTTAATTTCAACAAATTGTCGCACAATAACAAAAATTTAATGATTGTTTCTACGCTGATTTGTTTTGTTTTTTAATTTTTCTTTTTCTCCTTCAATTTTTGCAGATTTTTGCTATTTCGATTATTTTGTAATATTTTGCACACAGTTTGTTGTTGTGGCGCTGTCGTCGTTGCTGTTGTTATATTGCCCAAAACGCGCCTGTCGCAGCAGCGCTCTAACAGTGACGCAACATGGCTGCGCACTGTTGGCGCCGCTGTTAACGCATCTGCGAGACCGCTGTTAAGCGCAATGTTCGAGTTCGTGTGCCGACCGCCACAACATGTTCGAGCTCGTTTGCCCGCCCATTGAATGTCATCGAAAGCAACTCTGTCTATCGAACGCACTCCTGATACAACTCAAACGTTTGGCGCGCTAAAAAATCAAATTATATTTATAATATAAATATAAATTTCTGCACAAAAGTCGCTGATAATAATTTGCGTTTTGTGTAATAATAAATAAATAAACAATAAATAAAAGAAGGTAGAGTATATTTAAAAGAGCATGATTAAATAAACTCTCTCTCTCTCTATATTCTCTCTCTCTCTTTCTCCAAAAATAGAGAGCAAAAATGCCCACAAGACAAGCCCCTTATGGTATGCAGCAAAATCTAAATTTAACGTATTTTAAAATGAGTTTTTTGAACCCCCTACGGTATGCAGCAAAATCTAAAATTCAGCATATTTAAAAATTTGTTATTCTTTGCCCCCCCTACGGTATGCTGCAAAATCCAACATTAAAATTAGTTGAAAATTGTTTGTTATATTTTTCAGAAAATTTGAATATTTCCAGTTGAGTACAAAATGCGCACTAAGAAAAATACTGCTGATTATATAAGAATTCTTAAAGTATTTCAAAAATACCGATATTTGTGACGTTCCTATAAAGATTTTCATGGGGATTCAATTGAGAAATAGTTTTTATTAAATATAAATTTTTTTGAAATCTTGAATATCTTTATGCTATAAGTTTTTATTGAAAAACTCTATTTAATAGGAATAAATATATACACTTGTATATATATATATTAAGAAATTATTATACTTTATAAATAAAACCAATTTTATATTTGCAAAAAAAAAAACAAAAAAAAGTTTTTATATATTTAGTATTTATTTTAGATTGGGCAGATCGGTCGTCAGGCTGCAGTCGGACGCAACCGACAGTAGGAGAGACTGTACTTAAGCGCTCCAATCTAAAACATTTCCTTAGAAATATTGCACGTTTATTCAAATTCTATTTTTTTTTTTAATTATATGTATTTTAATTTTAAATGCCACTCCTCCATTTGGTTTAAAAAAAGTTATTATTGAATTTTTATTTTACTTTTTATAACAAATATTAAAAACCGTTTTTATTTTAATATATTTTTTTTAACAAATTTTAAAAATACTGTTATTTTACATTTTTATTACTTAAATTAAATTTAAGATTCAAAAAAGAATTTTAAAATTAAATATAAATATAAATAAATAAATATAACTATCTAACTTCTTGATTAAAATATGAGATATATAGTTTGCACTCTTTGCACTTTTTTGTTAAAATTTTTAAGCTCAAATGTAGTATTAAATTTAGTTTAAAGCTTAAATTATGCCAAAAACCCAATAAACAAATTTGCGACTTGCCATAAATGGCGGCAAATGAGTTTTGAAAAACTGTTATACGCGCGCGCAGCTGGGCAGCACTGGCAGCCAAGGAAGAGAGCGCTGCGCTCAGCTGCTGGTGCTGCTGCTGCTTCTGCGCAGAGCGTCGCTGCAGCGAGAGGACAACAGGCTGTTAGTTAACAGCGAGTGGCACGCTTAGATTACAGTTGGCCGTTACACAGTGGGAGAAAAACGACTTTTATTGAATTTAATTAAATAAATAATAAAAAAAATAATGGAAATTGTGAGCTGAGAGATTTTTGAAGGCAGGCAAACTGCATTTGCTTATTAACAATTTTTGTTGAGAGTTTGCATATCTGTTGGCTTGCGCACCACGGTGCGAGAACATGGCCGATAAACACGGCGGCAGAGGCAGTGGCAGTGGCAGCGGCAGCGGCAGCGGCAGTCTGATTGGATTTTGTTGTCCATGCGTTTGGCGTTTTCTCATTGCCAGTTCGACGGCGTAAGAGTTAACGTCAGTAGGCAGCAAGACGTAAGCGAAAATGGTTGTGTTTTTCCTGTTACGTGAACGTTAACGTTAACGTTGATTTATTTATGCATCATAAATAAGCATGATTTTTTTTTTGCGATTTTTTTTGGTTTCCCTGTGCGACAACAACAACAACAACAACAACTAATTAATGCAAAATTCTTACACCTGTGCGTCAAAAAAAAATTAAATAAAAAAATAAATAAAAAAATTAAAAAAAAAAAGTGTTAAGTGCGACCGGCAAAAGTCTTACGACAAATCACACAAAACGTAATCAAATACAGCAACAACAACGTAACAACGCAACAACAACAAGCGGCAACAACGTAACAACAACAACAACAACAACAACGTAACGTAACGTAAATATTTGAATGTTTTTGTTTTTGTTGTAATTTACGTGTTTTGGTTCGCCTTACGTTATAAGTTTTGTTGTGTTTTGTTTGCCTCTCTCTCATTCGTCTTGCTCTCTCTCTCTCTCTCTCCCGCTCCCGCTCTCTCTCTATGGGCTTTGGGCAATGCCAATTAGCATTTGTGTTGGTGTTAGTGCGCTTATTAGAATTAAAAAACACACAAAAAACTACGATAAAAAAATTCATGCCAAACGCTACGAAACACAAGAAGAAGCAGAAAAGCCGCAACGCTGACGTTGACATCACACACACACACACACACACACACAGACGTATCGCAGGGTCGCTCTCGTGAGAGCGCAAGCAAGCGAGAGAGAGAGAGAGCGCGCGCGTGTGTGTGCGTCTGTGTGTGTGGTAGAACGTGGTAGCAGCAAGCTAAGAATAAGTTAACAAACCGACGACGTGTTTCAGCTACGTTACGTAGCGCAGTGCTGACGAGTCAGCCTTTTTAGCGCCAGATCTAGCTGTTTTTATTTTTTAAGCTTGCATTTTAAATATTTTTATTTGTAATAAAATTAAATACAAAATAGAATTTAGAAAGATTTGCCCAATTTGCCACAGTGGTCGAAAATCAGCAGTTTTATGACAAATATTTTCTGTTACATTTTTTTTTTAAATTGCTCAAATTTTTAGGCGATGTTTCTTTAAAGTTACTCCAACTTTTTTAACGCCAGTTTTTATTTATTGTTAATATTAAAATACAAATTTTAATTTAGAAACATTTCCCCTATTTGCCAAATATTTTTGTAAATTGCTCAAAATTTAAAGCGATTTTTCTTTAAAGTTGTTTTTAAACTTTTTTAACGCTTAGTCTAATATCTTTGTAATATTTGTATTTTTTCTTGCTTAAATACAAAATTATAATAAAATAAAATACAAAATACCTTATTTGATACAGTGGTCGAAAATCAGCAGTTTTTTTTTTTACAAATATTTTCTGTTTAATTTTTGTAAATTGCTCAAAATTTAAAGCGATTTGTCTTTAAAGTTGCTTCAACTTTTTTAACGCCATTTCTAAAACAACAAAAATAGCCTATTTTAAATATTCACGCCAGTTCTAGTTTATTTTTAATATAATTATAATTAATATAAAGTATTAATATAAAGTACATTGAAAATTATTTTCTCTAGTTTCTATAGAGTGCATTATGAGCAAAAACTCAATAATTTTGGTGTTATTTCTAATAAAAATAATACTAACAAAGTTAAAATCATATTAATAATGTTTTATTTATTATTATTTTCATGTTTATATTAAGCGGGCAATTTCTTAATAGGCAATTGTCTTAGTTATTCACATTAAACTACATTTTATTAAGTAATTTCTTAATTGGGTCTAAAATTAGAAATGCTGTTGTTTTTTTTCACGCATTTCTAAACATATTTTAGCTTTTTCTAAATTTTTTCAGACGCTTTTCTCAATAATATTTTAATTATATTAATAACAAAAATTTAATTTAAATGGAATAACATTGCTTTAATAAGAGTAATTTTATATTAACATTTAAAGTTTATAAATTACAAAAATTAAAAACTTTAAATTTAAAAGCGTTTTTAAGCGTTTTCTAGCTATTTATCTAGCTGTTTATTTTTAGCTTTGTTTTGTGATTTAAGAATGTTGTCAACACTGTTACGTGCAGCAGTGCAGGGTGTGTGCGTGTGGGTGGGGGGTGTGTGGGGGGCGGGGGAAGTCGAACAGGACGCGCTCACTGGCGCTCTCTAGCGGCGCTCTCTTGCACTGTTACGCTGTTTTGCTCTCACTGTTACGCTAACATTCATTGATTTTTCCAGAGAGCGAAGGCAGAGAGAGGGAGAGTAAGCACAAAGGGCAGGGGGCGTTTGGCCGCTGTAGGTGGGTGGCAGCCAAGGTGAAAGGGAGTGAGAGAGAGGAAGAGAGGAAGAGCGAGAGAGCGCAAAGGAAAACAAAGGCAGAAACTTTATCAAAAACAACAACAAACGGCAGCTTATAACAAGGCTATTTGTTATAACAATTTTTAGCACAATTTTTATAACATTTTTTATAACATTTTTTTATAACAATTTTGTTGTTGTTGCTGTTAGCAGAGCAACCACCGTAACAGAATGCCGCAAAGCAGAAAAAACAAAAAAAACGTAAACGTAAACGTAAAGAGAGCGGAGCGAGAGAGAGAGAGCGAGAGCAAGAAGCAGAGAGAGAAAAACAAGTTCAAACTCTTGTTGTTGTTGCTGTTGCTGTTGCTGCACTAATTGCCAAAGGCAACAACAAAAACGTTTGTTAACAATTTATTTAACACATTTGTTACATTTTTGCTCTCTCTCTCTCTCTCTCTCCCTCTCGCTCTATTTTCAGGTGTTTCTTATGGCTTTAATTCTGTTTGCTGGCGTTGCCAGCTCTTTTTTCATTCACCTGCACGCTCTCACTCTCTCTCTCTCTCTCTCTACGTCTCTCTCTCTCTCTCTCTGCTGCGCTGCATGCTTGTTTTCAAGTTCAAGTGACAGCGAGATCACCTCAATCCCCCCCCTCCCTTCAGCACCTCCTCCTCCCCTTCCTCGCGTAACAATTAATTCTGCATGAAATTGCATTCCAGGCGTTTTCGCTCTCTTTCTCTCAGTCTGCAGCGTTGCCAGAAATAGCCAGATTTTAAATACAAAATATCCCATAAAATATCTTCAAATAAATATTGAAAATAAAAAAATTGAATTATTAAATATTAAAAATATTTAAATATTTTTAAATATATTGTTTTAATGGAATTCTAAAACCGGACTGCATAACAGCGTTGCCAATTTGCCCAATTTTGGAACTCTACTTAATTTTATGTTATTTTTTAGATAGCGTTCTATTTATTATTCTACTTGCTTCAATATTGCATATTCATTTTAGTTTTTATTGATTAATTTCTTGCGTATTTGGTTTATTCCATTTTTATATCAATATTTTTCTTGTTATTAATTAATTATCGATTTTAAATTATTATTATTATTTTACTAATTTTTAAAATTTGTACTTGATTACTTTGTTATTTTATTTAGTATTTTATTATTTTAATATTTTATTATTTATTTATTGACCTATTTTATTGTATTTTTGTTGTTTTACTTATATTATTTTATTTTATTTATTTTAATACTTTTTTATATATTTTTTATTATTTTTATTTTATATATTATTATTATTATTATTATTAGTTTATTATTATTATTTTTTGTAATTAAAATCTGTCTGGCAACGCTGCTGCAAACCTGCCGCTTACGTTATCGTGCACGTAAGCGCGCTTTATTTACGTTGCGTGCGACGTAAATTACGCTGCATTACGTCGCTGCCACTGTTAATGTCAGCGTTGCCAATCTAGCGGATTTAGGAGTTTTTTTTTTCTTTTTGAAAATTGATTTTCATTTTTTTATTTAGCTTTATGCGGTTTTAATTAATTTTTTAAATTTATTTTATATTTATTCTATTTATATATTTTATATGCTGTATATATTTTATGTATCTTACATATTTCATATATTTTATTTTTTATGTGCATATATTTCTTATTTATTTCCAAACTAGCCATTTCTGGCAACGCTGGTCGTTAACGCCAACAGCGGTTAAAGCCAAATATGCCACGCGTTCTGGCGTTTGATAAAAGCAATAAAATATATAAATATTTCTTCTCGTATGATTTCTTATCATTCACTTTCTTGAAAATCTAAATATTTGCCATGTGGGCTCAACGTCAGCTGCGGGCGGCATGAAATTGTTTTTTTTTTTACCACTAAAGCCGGCAGTCGGATGCACTCGACCCAAAAGTTTATTTTCCTTAGATTCAAAAATAATTTATTAAAAATTATATTTTATTTTTAAATATACTCAAGACTATGCATGAAATTTGTATCGCTTGTGCTGACAGTGATTACAGTCGGATGCACTCGACTCAAAACTTTATTTAGCTTTAAAAATAGCTTATGAAATCAAAAATATTTGCTCCAAAATTTTACAATATTTTGTATTAATTATTTTTGTTTAAAATATTGAATTTATACCATTCGGATTATTTAAAATTAATATTTGTAATTTATAGATGCGAAAGTTTTACAAACATTTCCCTTAAACCTAGCATACCCTGTAAATATGGGTATTACTAGGGGTATAAATAATGCTATAAATTATATTTAAATGCAGGCACAAAATTAAAAAAAAAATGCATTTGCAATTTTTCAAATTTTTAAGCATCAATTAAAAGCAGACGCCGAAAATTTCTGAAAAAAATGGGGGTTTCTTGCTAAACTTGAACTACAAAATATTACTTTTATATAGCCAAATTTTCGATTTGATAAAGTTACAAATTTAACTTGAATTTTACTTAATTATATTATGCTTCAATTCTTTCGGATTTTCTTACAATCGCCAAGTTATTTATGTATTCTGGTATTTTCCTATTTACCTTTCGGTTGCGCCCTACGTAGGGTTTACTTTGCTTTTCCGCTTTGAATCGTGAATGAAAAAGAGCACAACAAAAATATAATAACTATTTAATTATGCATTGAGGTAATTCGTCACGCACCAGCGATAAAGTTGCATACCAAAAAGCCTAGCATTCAAATAAGAATAATAATAATCAGAAAGAATAGGAAAGAAAAAACGAAAAGGAATTTAAAATGGAAACAAAAAAAAAATTAAAAAAAAAAAACGACAGCAAATATTGTTTAGTCTTTGCTATAAGTAAATTCATAATTATGAAATATGACATAACTTTTCATTATATCATTTTCGATATATATAAATTATAGTTTTTATTTATTTTATATTATTTTATTTAAATGTCAACTAAGATCTGTCTAAAATAATTTAATAAAGAGTAAAAAAATTAACATACTTACAATAAAATAATAAATCTTTTGAATTAAAAATTCCTTTAAAAACTTTACCAACTTTATACAAATAATAATAATTTAAATCTGATTATTTAAATAAAATTGTTTAAAATTTTTTTTATTTACATTTTTTTTAATAAATATTATATTGCTTTAAAGTCTAGTACACTTTGTACCTTATTGTCGAGTGCGTCCTACTAACCAGTGCAGCTTATTTAATTAGCTGTTTTTTGCATTGTACTCCAAATTATTAAAAATAGTATTTTAGCTTGTTTTTTTTTATTAAACCCTGCAAGTGTATGCCAGATGTTTGTTTGTTTGTCGGCATTAAATAAAAATACATTTTTAATCAATTATTAATATTTTCATCAACAGAATTTCCATTAAAATTCTTTAAGAAAGTTTGTTTAATTTTTATACAATTAATTTATTCTTTAAATGGTTTATATGACTTTAAAAATGTTTTTTAATCAGTTAATTTTATTTCAATATAATTTTATTATTTCTAATATACTATTTATTATTATATAACAATAAATATTTATTTTTATTAATTTAATTTTATTTAATATTAATTTCAAAGCAAACTAAATGTTTTTTTTTATTCATATGTTTAAATTATATTTTTATATTTTATGTTGATTATAAAATTTATATTTATATTTACAAATTGATAACACATTTTTATCGCATGGTTTAATTTACATTGTATTTTTCTTTTATGTATCTAATATATATGAATTTTGCAATGTTTATTAATTATTAATTAATAATATTTAATAATTAATTTTTAATTATTAATTTTGTGCATTCCAATCTCATTAATCGTATACTCTCTCTTTTTCTTCTTTCTTTGTATGTGATCCCAACGCAACATCCAACAAAAACCCAAAACAATAAACTTAATTATAATAATTAATTAACAAATATTTGCAAATTGCATTTAAATAAAAAATAAATTCAGTGTGAGCCACAACAACAGCTAAAAAAGAAATAGCTTCAATATGAGCTCCAACAACAACAAAAAGTGCAAAAAGTGAAAAAATAATTATTTAGAAATATTTCCAAATCAATAAAAAAATTAAAAAAAAAAAATCGAAATAAAAATATTTCAAGAAAATAAATACATCTATTTTTTTGTTATTATTTCCCAAGAAATAAAAAAATTAGATATTTTTATTGTTTTCAAATATATTTAACCAAATATATATATATATCTTCAAATCTATATATCTTTCTATACATACATATATGTGTGTATGTGTATATGTGCGCTCGTGTGTGTGTGTGTTTGATTGTGTATATGCTCCCCGAAAAATGTGCATTCCATCCATAACATAACCTTTATATATATAGATGTATAACTCCCGATCCGCTATGATAACACTAAAGTCAATCAAAATTTAATCGATAATAAGAGAAAAATTCTTTATTTAACGACTACAACAACGTTATATATTGCATATATATACACACACATCAATACTACGACTAACCTATATCATCGATAAACACAACAAATCGATAACAAAATGGCGGACATCATGCGTCCGCCGTTTAGTGACATCAAGCGGCCCGACGAAATTGTCAGAATGACAACCGCCGATAACTTGAAATTTGCCGTCCTCATTGGCCTGATCGAGGTGGGCCAGGTGACCAATCGGGAGGTGGTCAACACTGTTTTACATTTGGTAAGTGCAATTTATCGATAACAAATCGATAGCAGATTATATTAATTTAAACTTAATCTTAATTTTATTTTCCTTAGATTAGGGTTATAAGTCATATTTGTAATACATTTCCTAAACCGATATCGATAATCGATAACAGAAACCAACAGAGCACATAAACAGCTAATTTTTCATAGTGTAAAACCCATAACGATTGGGATGATTTACCTATTGAATTGTTAAACCGATTAATATCGATAACGCAAATGAGAACTAATATTTTTGCAAATTTAGTATAATATATTGGTTGCATTCACCAGGTTACCGCTCCATGGATCGCTCACCCGATAACCGATGAAAGCAACCCTAATGCATCATAAAATTGAATCATAAAATCCATGCGCTGCAATTTTATGATGCATTAGGGTTGCTTTCATCGGTTATCGGGTGAGCGATCCATGGAGCGGTAACCTGGTGAATGCAACCATTAATTCCTATGATATTTTTTGTGAGCAATTATAGTGCTTTCCATTAATCGATATTAATCGAAACGCATCTTTAGAAATATTTTTCGATAGTTTCGATAATATGTTTTCAATTTATCTATATTTATGAATGCTATCAATGAGAATTATAAAATATAAATGCAAAAACTATTTCTAGAATTGTTGACATTTTTTCACGGAGAAGAAAATAAAGTTTGGAATGGAGTATGAGCAATAACGGAAATCACAGTGCGAGAGAGAGAGAGAGAGAGAGACAGAGGAGAGAGAGAGAGAGGAGAGAGAGAGAGAGAGAGAAAGAGAGAGCTTGACAGCTACGTAGATGGCGCCAGTCAAAAGATTTACCAGCCCAAAATCTCAGCGCCCCTCAAAAATTTTCGTCTATAGCTGAAATTTCATTAGACAAGACGGCAAAATGGCGTCTAAACGTCGCAATGTCAGAGGGAGAACGCAAGAAGCGAGAGGAGAAGAGGAAGAGGAGGATGGAAAACGAGACCCAAATAGACGCCTCTTTCATTAGCACAAAATTAACATTTCGTGAAAGCCGCAGAGCGAAACAACTTCCATTTGCAGAGGGGGGGAGGAAAAAAGCCCAAGCATCCCATCCAAAAAACAAGCTCTATGTGTGTGCGTACACTCAGAGAAATAAAGCATGTTGAGGTCTACAAAATAAAGCTCTTAAATGAATCTAAATGTATCCAAAATTCAAGACAAATATCAGAATAAAATCGAGGCAAGAAATTATCAAAAAATCTATCGAAGCGTATTTTTTTTAGGCTTGAAAATTCCGGAAATAAAAAATAAGATATAAGAATTATAAAAACTTTATGCCTAAATGAAGAATTTCCTTTTTGAGTCAAGTTTTTTAACCAAACTTTTGATTTCGAAAAGTCTGGTTTTAAGTACGAAAACTTTTGGTATTTCTCTCAGTGCACCTTGACTGTGATTAGATCAAAGGCCGACAGCTTCTTTCCCGCTTTTTGTTCAACACAATATGCCTGCACACATATTGTATTATTACACGACATTATTATTAGAGAAGATTTTCGAAATTTACATTTTTTGTCCTTTCGATGGCAGGGAAGGTCTGTATCCTAGGGGATGGGCGCCAGGTGCCTAATGAAAACACGACACCGTCGCTCATCATTATCTGTCTCTGCGAGATTCCAGCAAAATCAATTGACTTTAACCGGTTGCCAGTCGAGTGTGCTCGACACCCGAGCAGGAAAATGGCGCCACAAACAACTTGGCGCATAAGTTTGTCGTTATTAGCGGGATTTTGTTGAAATTTACAGGGTATAACAAGAGTTCTATTGGCAAGATATGTGACAAATTTAATAGGGATAGCTTGAATTATGCTCTAAGCATCAGCAAAAAAGCAAAAATGTAAGTAGATGGCGCCACAAAATTCTTGACATTTTGGAGCATAAGCTTGCCGGGATTTTGTTAAAATGTACAGGGTATAGCAAGTGTTCTCTCAGCAGGCTATGTAACAAATTTAATCATAATTGTTCAAAGATTGGGCTTTGAGAGACAGCTACAAATAGATCACATTACCTCAAATGTATGTAGATGGCGCCACAAACTGCTTTATATTTTGCCTCACAACTTTTTTGCTATTGGCGGGAATTTGTGGAAACTTACAGGGTATTATCAGCGAACAATATGCTTAATGTAAAAGGTATTGCATTAATTTTAAACTTTAAACAATTAAATATTATGAAATTTTTATATTCTAGATACATTTTCTAAAAAATTTGAATGAAAAACATGAAATACCCTGTATTTTGCAGCTTTAAAGGGTCTAGGAAACTGTTGAAACTCCTCTTTCACTCGATGTGTATAGGGTAACGAAAATAAAAAATATTTGCCCAAAAATGAGAAAAAAGAGCTGAGACATAGCTCTTGACAGGTGTGTGGTATGCATCTGTATGTGTGTGCGTGTGTGTGTGTGTGTGTGTGTGTGTGCGAGAAATTGAAAAGAAATTGAATTGAAGTTCGTCGACGTCGTTGTCATCGTCATCGTCATCGTCAACACTGTTGTTGTAGTTGCTCTTCCATTGATAAGATAAGCAACTCGATAGAGGCAGGAGAAGGTAGAAAAAAGTACAGCGAAAGAAGATATGTATGCCATATAAGTATGTAGATACCCAGTAATGCCTGTGTGTGTGTGTGTGTGTGTGTGTGTGTGTGTGTGTGTGTGTGTGTGTGTGAAATACTTCACTGGCCTCATTCCATGTGCTCTTTTTTACGGCTCTTTCGCCTGATTATACGGCAAATCTGATAAGCGAAAATGAAAAAAAAAATCTATTGGTTGACGTGTTCCAAAAATCCAAAAGAAAAAATGGATATGCAAAAATATATAATAAAATATATATAAAAAAGAATTAAATATAAAACGTATGTAATTTTGTAAGAATAATAGATTATAAAATCTATAAAAATATTTTACAAATCTATATATCGTGCTTTCTTTAAAAAAAGGTTTAAATAGAAAAATAGAATATAAAAAAATATACAAATAAAAAAATACAGAAATTTAAAAAAAACATAAAAAATATGAAAAAATATAAAAAAATATAAAAATATAAAAAATTAACAGTTTTAAATAACACGAATATTTATTTTATAACACATAATTGTTTTGTAAAAATATAAAATTTAAATTTGTTAAACTCTCAAAAATATAAAGAAAAGTAAAACAAATATTTATAAAATATTTTCAGTTGTAAATTATAAAATTATATTTATATTATTAATATGATAAGCTTTCTTGATTAAAAGACAAAAATATATTGAAAATATTTTACTTTATTCACTATCAAAAATATTAAAATTAAAAAAATTTACTGCTTGGTAAATTTAAAGGCAAATTTAATTTAAATTGAATTTCTATTAAAAGATTTCGTTTAAACTTCGTAATAAATTTGCAGCCTATAACTTGATCTTTATCAGCAAAATATTTGTATTTCAACACATTTCCCATTTATTATCGCCACGTTTATTATGTATCTAAATTTCTAGGTAAAATTATTTCCATTTGTGTGAACAGCAGTTGAGGGTGTAGTATTTTACCCTGTTATTATTTTATTTTTTTTTATTTTATTTTAGCTGATTTAATGGATGACCTTTGCAATGTGTCTTCATAAATTGTGCACGAGGCGTTTCTATGCTCTGATAACACTTGAAATATGTTTGAAATATGATTAATGCTAGATGCCATTAGTTATTGTTTTGATAAAATTAATAATATCGGCAAAACGCTGATGAAAAGTGTGCTGAAAATTAATCAAGTATAAGCGATTAATTTAATTAATAAAAATTCATGAGCTACGAAAGTGCTTACTTTGAAAAAGCAAAGTATAAGTTAATTAAGTTTTAGCTTAATAACAAATTTAAAATTTGTAAATACTACATTTTTTAATAAAAAAATTATATAAATAAATTACATAAAACATTTTTGGAATATTTTAAAAATTTTTAAATTTGTGCAAGACTTAAATCTTAAAACCAGTTGACAAATAAAATTAGAGTACAAAAATAAATAAATAATGAAATTAAGTTTGAAGTAAAAGATAAACTAGACATATTAATTAAATTGAAATTATTTAATTAAAATTAATTTAATTAAAAATAAAACTCGACAGCGAAAATTATAATACAAATAAAATTAGACACGCAAATAAATTAAATTAAATTAAAACAAATTATTAATTATATATTAAATTGAATTAAAATTAAAATATATTATGGAAATATTTTTTTAAAATAAAAATGTAATCCATTTTTAAAACAGCACTAAAACGAATCGAATTTTAAGGGTGCGGCGGTTGAGTCAGACGCAACTGTACAGTGGAATTAAGCTTTACTTTTTATACAAGCTGAGAGAGAAAGACTTATAGGAATTTTTGTTTGCTCTGTAACATTTCTCGTAACTCTTGTAAATAAATAATTGGGAGTACGATTTCTAGGAATTATTGTGTTCTTTGTAATATTTTGTATAAACCTTGAAACGAATCGAAATTTAAGGATGTGAACGTTGAGTCGGACGCAACTGAACAGTGTAAATAATTGCTACTCTTTTTTGAAGTTGGGGGTGAAAGATTTCTAGGAATTATTGTTTCCCTTGCAATATTTCTTGTAAGTAGCTTTTGCTGATTTTCTTTTTAGCAGTACTTATTGCTCTTTTTCTCCCTCTCTCTCTCTTCCTCTCTTTCCCCTCTCTTTCGCTTTCTTCCTTGTTCTATCGCATTTAACATTTGCATTTGTTACGTTGGCACTTATTTCGTCTTGTTGATTGATTCGTAGCTCTCAACATTGCCCCATTACTCAACACGCCCACTACTTGACTACCCCCTTTCTCTCTCTCTTTCTCTCTCTCTTTCTCTCTCTCTCTCTCTTTCCCTTTCTCTGTCTCCCTGTCCCTTTCTCTACACTTGTGGGTCAGCTGCTGGGCCGTTTAATCGGTCATTGGGCCTTGTTATACAGCTCAATTATGGTCATTTGCCATGTGGTAGTGCTGCCCCATTTAGTATTGAGGGAAAAGCGCCCTCTTCCTCTTCTTCTTTTTCTCTCCCTCTCTTTCTAGTAGTCTCCCTCTCTCTCTCTCCTTCTCTCTTTCTGTGCAACACTGTGTGGCCTAAGCTCTGTCACGTGCTAAGAGGCAAAGCCTTTAATCGATTTGTCTGCGTCTTTTGTCGTTAGACTCAAAATGTTTTGCTACTAAAAATAAAACAACAACAACAACAAAAAACATAAAAAACAACAACAACTTGTTTAATATCTACAACAAACATTTACAATTTTCCATTATTTGTTTGAAATTTTATTTGATTTGAATTTGATATTTTTTTTCTGTAAATTTTCCTGCATATTTGCCTGACTTTCCTTTCAATTTCTCATTACTTGTGGGCAAAGTAATCTTCTCTTTCTCGCCGTCTCTCTCCCTCTCTCTATTTCTCTCCCCCTCTCTCTCTCTCTCTCTCTCTCTCTTTTCTCTGTGGCTGCTCTTGTTTGCCTTTGCCATTAGCACACAAACAAATACACATTGGCATAGATTGACATCTATATGACCAACATGTCATTTCATAAAATTTTAATAACTTTACTCTAGAAATTTATCCAGTTTTTGGGCTCAACTTTATGTCATTTCTCCCCATCCCATAAATCCCCATCACATAAATTTCTATTTACATTCACATTTAACTGGCGTCAGAATGTGTTTGATTTTAAGTGCAAACAAACAAATAAAAAATTGTACATAAAATAAAATAGTAAACAGCTGCTTAAAGAGTGAAAATGTGCATTACTCATGTCGGAAAAGCAGCAGAGTTGTATATTTTAAAATAAATATTGATTATTGAAAAAGAAATGTTTTCTACCAAATGTCTTAGCGATGAAAACTATATATTTTTTAGTAAATAATTATAATTTTTAATGACATCAAAAGGCAGAGAAAAAAAATGATTTTAAAAAAAAACCTCTGACTGTAGCATTCGCAATTTAAAAAAAAATCTACACAATAAAAAACTAATGGAAAATAACGTAGTATTTAAAAACACAAATTAATAAATAAATTAAAATACATGAATAAAAAAATTAACAGAAAATAAATGTTAATAAGCAAATATAAATCAAGAAATATAACTAAATTTTAATAAAGTAAATAAGTATATTCAAATAAATAAATAATATGGTATAATATAAATATAATATAAATAAATAAATACAAGTAAATAATTAATAAAATAAATAAATAATTAATTAAATGAATGAAACTGCGTTTTCAAGTGCGAATTTTGCACAAAATATAAATTTACAGGGTATGTGAGAGTTTGCATGAATTTGCTTATCGCTTTTTGGCTATTTTTTTTTTTTTTGGCTAGTTGGCTATTTGGCTAGTTGTCTAGCTGGACGCTGAGAACTTGGCTAGTCAACCAAAATGCCCTCTAGGCCCTGACATGAGAGCTCAACTCGGCCTGACCCTTGACCTCTGAGTAGCCATAAGCAGCAGCTGGCGTTGAGTTGCCCTTTGAAGAGCAGCAACAACAACAGCAACAACAACAGCAACAGCAACATATTTAGCTACTTTTACTTAATTTAATTAACGTGCTCTATGCCATGCCAGCTTATTGAAGTTGACGTTGACGTGGACGCCAGCGTCGGCAGCGACGTCGACTGCGCTGCCTGTCAGCTGTTGCAAGTGGCAAGAGGAAACAATAAAACTGGGCCTTATTGTTGTCATCCTGCCACACAGCAGAAGCAGCAAAGCATTGTTGCCACATCAGCTTTTTTTCCGCCAGTTTTAACTGTTTTTTAAAAAGCATTGGCTAACAAAATTTGCAAATGAGCGGAAAACGGGAATTTTGACGTTTTGTTTTAATACTAAAAAATATTACTATTATTCATGCTAAAATAAACAACAATTATAGATCTGTTATCATTAGTTTTTTCCATATTTTCTAAGAATATTCAGAATATCCCAAATAATAATTATGGCTTTACCAATATTAAAACCCAAAAAATCTACACAATTTTTTAAAGGAGAATTTGGGTAGAGATGAAACTCTTTTTTGTAATATTTATTTTAAAATTATTATATATTATATTGAATTTAAATAATAAAAAAATGAAAAAGATTTTTTTTTATCGAAAAAATTTGCAAACACTGGCCGAGAGAGAGGAAGGGAAGGGCGAGAGTGAGCGAGCGAAAGGGAAAGAGATACAGACAGTTAAAGAATTGATAAAGCAGGAAAACCGACTTTAATTCAAGCCAAAAACTTGCCAACTTCCAAAAAGTTGATTTAAAACAAACAACAGATTTTTTTATTTTGTTAAAAGTTTATTAAGCACACGGAGAAAACTGTCGAATGTGGGAGTTTTTAGACCCTTTACTTAAAAAAAGTAAAAAGGGTCTATTAAGTTAATGCAAGTGGGAAATGAATGTAACACCCGGAAGGAGGCGTGGCAGACTCAAAAAAGTATATATATTCTTGATGAAAACGACAAGCCGAGTCGATATAGCCATGTCATTCTGTCCGTCTGTATGAACACCTAGATCTCAGCAACTACAAGAGCTAGAGACAATATATTTGGGATTTGGGTGCTCCTATCCAGTAAGCAGATCAAATTTATTTTAGATTTTGGAATCCTCTCCCCCTTCCCCCGCAAATCGCAAGAAACCGCACCTATCTCATGAATCTTGCACACTTTAAGCACAACAGTCCCAATGTTAAAGCTACAGACTTCTAGTTTGGCAAGTGCATAGCATATGGCATTTTTCATTGATGCTGCAAAATTCATTATGATCGAATAAGAAACAAAGTGAAGATATGCAACAGAAAATGTTTTTCAAAATGTCATTGCTTAAATATTGAATATACAGACTTGTAATTTTCCACTGATGGTACACATTTCATTTCGATCGGATAAGAAACAGCGAAGATATGCCACATTTAATTTGCGGCACTAATCGTTAGTGTGCATGTGCCTTTGAAAAGGATCTCCTGCTGTCGGTCACGTCCGACTGTTCTGCCCCGTCCATATATATATTTTTTGTCTGCTTTTCATTTTGCTGCTGCTTCTGCATTTTTTCGTCTTCCGCAACCCTAAATGAAAAATTAAGCGTGGAAAAACTTTGGCGTCAGCCTGTCCCATGGCTGTCGTCCTGCCCGTCTGGTTTGTTGTTGCTGTCCTGCTTTCCACGCCGGAATGAAATGGCATGGAATGAAACGAAATGGAATCGCATTGGTTGCGGCTGCCTCCGCATTCAGCAGCGGCAGCAACAACAAAACAAACACCACAGCTACTGGGCACAGTGGAACACAAACAAAAATTCTTAAAATAAAAATTTATTATAATTATAATTATAATTAAAAAAAATATAAAGAATAGATTAACAATCAATAAATTAAACATAACAAAATAATTTAAAAATCAATAAATGCAATATAAAATCATAAACTAATTCAATTACGAGCAAATTAAAATATTTATATATATATAAAAATAACCCTGCTTTTCCATTATTCAAACATGGTATATTAATTATATAAAAATTACATATAAAGCAACAAAATTTTAATAAAAAAATTAATCACAATAATAAATGTAAATAAAAAAAACATAAAAAATTTAAAACATGTAATTAAATTAATATACAATAACTTATACAATTTAAATAATTAAATTATAAATAAGTAAAAACAAATAAATTTAAAACCCAATAAAAATTATAAAAGAAATATTGTTAAACAAAATTTAATGATAAACGAAAAAATAAAGAAAATGAAGAAAAAATTAAACAAAAAAAAACAAACAAAAGAAAATATTATAATCTTATTATATTATAATTATTATTATTATTATTGAAATTCGCTTTTGTTATTATTAATAAACTGAAAATTACTAAATTACATGCGTTGAACATTTAAACAATTTTCAGTCATAATTTTAATTATAATAATTTTTTTGATAGCTTGACTCAGTTTTATGGATGTTTTATAAGCACAAATTGTGGCTAAATTAATATAATAAATATTAATATAAGAAATTAATTTATAATTTTAATAATAATTTATTTTTTTTATTTATTTATTTATTTAGCGATTTGCTGCTCATTCTTTGCTTACAATTTGGTATTAAGACTAGAGTGAGAAGTTAATTTGCATATGTTTATTTGGGCCAGGGCAAATCAGTTGCGTGCCACTGTGACCACGTGAAGCGAAAATTCGAAATTCAGCTTTTATTTTCTGTTTTCGCCTGCGGCTCAATGCCAAGGGTGCGACGCAGAGGGGGAGAAAGAGAAAGAGGAAGAGGCTCTTTTGGCGCCAGGGGTAGGTGGTTTTATAGCCGCTAAAGTCTGTATGTGTGAGTGTGTGTGTGTGTGTGTGTGGGGATGGTTATGGGTGCTGTTATGTTGGTGGTGGTGCTGCCGATTCGAGGCTAAAAACGAAGACACGACAACCGCAAGAGATTTAACGACCAATAAAGAACAACGCAATGTTATTTAAGGACGCTGAAAGGGATTCTCGCTCGCATGCGGGACACACACACACACACACATACACAGAGAGAAAATTACATTCTCAAATTAAGTTCAAATAAACTTACTTAAAAAATGTTCAATCTTACCAAAAAAACGCCAGACAATAAGAAAAGAAAAAATTCAATATCTTAAAAAAATATATAAAAAAATATTCAAAACAAGTATTTTAACCTTAAAAACAAGCATCGACAATCTTAAAGTAAGACTAAATAATTTTTTTTGTAAGTTTAAGATAATTCTAGCAGTTAGCATAAACTTTGTATTAAAACTAAGCATAATAATACTTTTAATATTTTAAATAAAAGTAAAGCTTTAAAAAAGTAAAAATTTCTTTAAACAAGTATAGATATAGATCCAATAGATCTTTCAGGTCGCAGTACACTAGCTCCCAATAATAATAATTATAAGTATAGTTTAAAAAGAGATTTTTGACAATGACAATGCAAATTCTAGCTTTAAGAATGAACTTTATTTTTGACTATCGAATTCTGAAAAGAAAAAACTTGTTCCAATATAGTTTATTTGAAATCTCTGATAAAACGTCTTCTTGACACACTAATCGATAATAATCGATTAACAAGCGTAACATTCGTTATTCGGTATGGATACTCCACAACATTATATTTATCCATCCTACAGTCGGGTGTGTTCGACTGATCGGCTCCATACTTACTGCTTCATTTTATTTTATTTCATAAGTACGCATTAATTTGAAACTAGAATTTTTTCAAACTTGTGTAACTCACGTCAAAAAATAAATTCTTGATTTTTTCTCTCAGTGTACGCGGACAGCGTCTGCGACGTCGACGTCGACTGCGACGCCGGACGCATTATGTGTAACCGGTAGCCATTTCAACGGCTGTTTGATTGCGTGCCCAAGCCAAGTAAGAGGCGTTGGCTGGGGGTGAGGGATGGGGAGGGGTGGCAAGGGGCGTGACAGCGTAGGCGTGACACATTTATGGACATTGCCACGTTTCGTGCCTTAGCTGCAGCAACTTAGTTTTTGCCTCTTGTGGCCGTTGTTGTTGTGGCAACTTCATTAACATCATTATCAGGGCTCACAGCTCAGCCACAACCTCCATCCCACCTGCCCCTCTTCCCCTCTGCCCCTCGGCCCCTCATCCATCCCACTTACACTCCATCCTCCCTCAAACACTCTGCACTGCAAAAAAAAAAAAAAAAAAACTGCAGCATGTAAATTTGTCATGCTTTGCAACAAAAAAAGCCACAAAAAAATAGAGAAATATTTTTTTTTTATTATGTAAAAAATTTGGCAAGGCTACAGTCGGACGCAACCGACAATGGAATATCATACACCCCACTTTTGAGCAATTTTTAATTATTTTGATTTTTTATTTTATTTTTATTATTTTTCTGAAGCACGCTTTTGTAGAGCGCACGCTATATAAGCTAGATAAGCAAAAAGAGCAAAGAGCAAAAATTATGCGATATTGTTCGTTCAATAACTTTTGTGTGTACTAACCGATTTTAGTGCGCTTTTCAGTATAGTTTTATGTAATGTCGAATAATATATATTCCATATAGCAAGCTTCTACATTTAAAAGCAAGAGCAATATAGTTTTTATTAATTTCTGGCTAAACTAGGCGTAATATCTAGAATTATAACTGAACATCAGCTACGCATCAGCTCTGAATTCTAAATTTAACTGCTTTAGCCTTTCTAGTTGTTGAGATCGACGGATGTATTGAGACGGACAGATTGGTAGACAAGGTTAGATCGACTTGTGCAGTCTGCCACGCCTACTTTTGCTTTACATTTACCCAAAGTTATTAACCCTGTTTCTACCCATTTTATGCATAAAAATGTAGAAAAAAATGTATAAAAAAGAAAGCATAAATATTCTATGCCATGGTAAGGCTGCCAAGGGAGGGGCAGGGCAGCGTTTTGTGGTGGGCGTGGCTGCTCCCCTTTTTTTTTTGTATTTTGGACTTAGCTGGTCGCCTAATGGGAGCAGCTGTGCGGCGCGTGTAACGGCAAATTACGTTTGACGACAACTGTCGAAGCAGCACAAAAAAGGGCATTGGAAATGAAGGGTCTTGGGAGCAAGCGCTCGACTGCCAACATACCCTGTAAAGTTGCAAGCGAAAGCGAAGCTTTTACTACGATGATAATATGAAATATAAAAACTCAAATAAAAAAGGAAAGTGTGAAAATATAAATACATTTTTTTTTAAATTATAATAGATAATTTAATTTTTATATGACATAATATTTAGTGGTTATTTAACTATCGTGTAAAACACACTTTTTAAAATCTTTCTAAATCGTAATAAATAATAAATTTTTCTAATATTCCACGTATTTTTTTTAAAACACAAAAATATCGATATATCTAAGAAGAGTCCAAATTATTAAACAACGATAGTATCGATAGGCATAAATATGCAATAAGTTGGAAATACTTTGATGCTACCCTATGAAGGCAGCTTTCCGCTAGGCTACAGGGTAAAATAAAATGAAAATCAATAAAATTGAATTGAAGGCAAAAGCGCCAAACGTTTTTATGGCCAAGCATTTGCTTGGCTGGGGAGAAATAAAGCCCGGGGCTGCAGACGGACCGAGGAGATGCCACAAAAGCAGACAGATGAGCTAAACAAATGAAGTGAAATCTGTTTTCATTATACTCCAGATATGTGCCATGACATTGGCTCAAGCTCAACAATCGTATGGTAAAAATGTCTGAAGCTCTACAGCTCGGTAAAAATAATAAAAATTAACATACAAATAATAAAAAATAAATAAATCTTGACATGAATCAAATCGCAATTAAAATTATCTTGCTCAAAAATTAACTAAAAGACTACAGAGATGTGGAAATAACCAAAAAAATATATTGAAATAAATATGTAAATATATTTAAGGGTTGATTGCACTATTTATCGTTAGAAATACTAAAAACAATAAATACAATGTATGGACAAATTTTCACATTTGTTTTAAAGGTGAGCTGTTTTTTTGTGTGGCATATTTGTGCTTCTAGAAATAGATTCTAGGAAAGATGATGAGAGATGATGATTTATCGATTAATCGATAGGTATTGAAAAACTGCTCACATTAGTTGGAAGTGTGAGTTGTTCTAATGGGCACAAAGCTCAACATTAATATCGATATATATCGCGTATATATGTATCGTAAGACTCTGTAGGGCAATGTATTTAATAAATACCAAAGATATGCTTACATAATTAAATAAAAAATGCAAGACGGACAAAGAGCAGGACAAAGAGCTCTATATATAGAGATGAGTGGCAGTTAGGGACATAAAGACTTGGGCTAGTTAGGGAATAAATCAGAGACGGAGACAGAGGCTGGGGCACGTGGCATGTGGCATGTGGCATGAGCGACTTTGCCTCCGACAAGGTCAATAGCAAAACAATTTCTTGTTGCTTGTTGTTGTCGACGCTTTTGTGTCACCAAAAGAATCTGTTACCTTTACACTTTACCAGCTCCCTTCCCTGTCCTCAGTCTCCCTCTAAGCTCTTTGTAGCGTTTGCCTTTGTCAGAATGTATTTTTCTCCCTACTTTGGATTGCCGGCGTTACGCTGTGTGCCTACGATACGCAAGGGTTGTCACCCCTCAAAAAAACAAAAAAAAAAAACTTAAATAAATAAAAATATAAAGAAAAGGTTGAAATATATCCCTTTTGACCCCCGCTATCCGCCACAGCACGGGCATTACTTGTCATCTGGAGATCTTGGATTTCCTCCTCCAGGAGGCATCAACATTTTGCCTAAATAATTCGATGCGTTGATTGGGTCAAACAAAAGCCCACTTCAATGTTACCTTGACTTTGCGGCTTATTGGGGCATACAAACGGCATTATTGTTGTTGGAAATCAGCACTATATGTTAGCTGTTGCTACACAGTGAGAAAATTTCAAAAATTTCGTCTCTAAAACCATTGAAACGTTTGGAATTGAATACCAATTTATTATTTTCATTATTTCATTATTTTCAAGTTTATGCAAACTTAAAAACACAATTAAAAAATATAATTTTCTGCAGTGCATTTGACTGTACTTATTATTAATTTTTTTTTTAATTTTAAAATTATTCTATTTTTTAAAAAAAGTTTTTATTTTGTGTTTTGCCAGAATTTTTGAACCCAGAACTGCGACAACGGTTTAAATTTAAATTAAAACTAATTTTTCTTTTCTCCTTTGAAGAAAATTGAATATATTCTTTTTTATAAGTTCTTAAATACTATTATTACGTTTCTTCTTCTTATTTTAAATATACTTTTTTGTTTTACGGGTTTTTTTCGTTTAGATTGAAAATACTCAAATTTAGTTTATTCGAATATAATTTTAAAATGGAATATTTCGCTCTGTGTATATGCTTTAAAAGGCTGACTGAAGGTTTAATTCAAGTCGAATTCTGATTTTCTTTTTTTTTTCACTTTGATTTTTTAAATCTTTGCTGTATAGAAAAACATTAAAAGTCTTTTCAGGCACAAATTAAAAGCGTTTTAAGAGTTTTTTGTGTTTTTTTTTTGCTTTGAAAATTTTGTAGAACTTTGGTTGGGGAATATTTTTTGATGACCCTATTTTGGTTTTTTTTTCAATTCCGCAGACCTTCACTTAATTGATTATGCCATTGATTATGCAATTTATTTTACAACACTTTAGAAGAACATTCCAGCTCTTTGCAGTCGCCACGCCCTCCATCCTTCAATCCCCCCATCCCCCATCCCTCTATTCCTCCCTCCCTTTATTCCAATGTCTGCGCTGTCGGAGGCCATTAGGACATGGCGATTTTGATGTCCTTTGATGGCATTTGAAATAAAAATGCGAGCATAAATGCAAACTGTTGGCGGAACGTAAAAGGCCAAAGGCGAAAGAGATAAAAAAAAGAAAAAAAAAAAAAAATGAAAGGAAAAACGAAAATCACGCTTGAATTGCGTCTTAGTCTGGATTTCAGGATGAGCACTGCGGACTTTTGATTTAATGGCATTATCCGTGCGTTTATTTTCATAATGTTCTTAGGCCGAATTCGCAGTCTCCAATCTAAAATTGCGCGATTCGTTGAAATTTTTATGATGACATTGCACATTATGCACATTTATGCAAATGAGCAGGCACATAATATAACCCCGGTAAGTAGCTAACCGATCAGTCGGACGCGCCTGACGCTAAAATTCCATTCCAAAATGGCCCAACTTATTAGAAGAGTTAAATATAGTAGTAGAGACTATTTATTCTGAAAAGCAAGCTTCTTTGTTGAGTGTTTCGCTTGTTGATCGAATTTTATCGATTAGGGCGTAAAGTGGGCGTGTCATTCAACATTAGAAATAAACTTGAGCTGCGTATAGTCTGAATCTAGCTACATTCTAATTTAACTGCTCTAGCTCTTATAGATTCTAAACAGACGTACGGACGGGTAAGAAAATAGGGTTACGTCGAATCAGCTCTTGGGGATCAAGAAGATATAATCTGTGGGGGTTTCTTACGCCTTTTTCTGTCTCTTACATATGTATGCACAATGTTATGAACGCTATAAGAAGCTATCTTTTTACCGAGTCACATATCGTAATATCTAAAAGTAGCCTGAGTTTTTTCAGCGAGTCTGTAAAATGTTGGTGTAGGTGGCAAGCTAATCAATATAGAGCTGTGGTTCAGCTAATTTGATTTCCCCAAGGGTGAGCGCTGTGTGCTCAAAGCAAATAAAACGTAACCCGCACTGAGTTTCATGTCAATGAAAAGCATTTGAAAACATTCCTATGATAATAGCGAATGAGCAAACATAAGCGTGAAACCGAGCGAAGGGACTAAATTAACCTTTGGCCTTTGCCTTTGCCTTTGCTAGGTTTTTACTCGCTGCATTGTTGCCAGCTCCCCAAAGTGCTGCTCGCCTTCTAATAACTCAATAGTTGTAATCGCTATACGGAAAGTGAGAGAAACATATTTAATTTAGTCTGTTTTGTACGGTTTCACTCGCTATTCAGCTCAATTTGCACTGCCTTTGTTCTTACTCTACAGATATATTCATTTGACGATACGCTCTGACTCGCTTACTTGAGTTATATTAATTTGTTTTCTCTATAACCTTGTTGCTCACTGTATATTAATCGTTCCAGTCTTTGTTGTACTCGTTATTTCACTCGTTGTTTAAGTCGTTAATCTGCTTAGTGTTGTACTCGTTTTTCTATTCGTTGTTATTCTCGTTCTACTTGTTGTTTCACTTCTTGTTCCATTCGTTTTTAATCTCGATCTGCTTGTTAAACTACTCGTTATTCTACTAGCTGGGCTCGCTCTTTTATTCTCTCTACTCATTTCTTCCCACGCTTTTATACTCGTTATTCCACTCGTTCTTTTAGTTTTTGTTTGATTCTTCTACTCGCTACTTTTAGCCATACTCATCTGTTTGCTCTATTTTCTACAGCTTTTTGTTAATCGCTTATTGACTGCTTCATTTGCCCATTTACTCGTTGCTCTCTGCCCTACTCGCTGCTTTCTAACACTGTTGATGCAGGCAAACGAATTGCTTTACAGCTAGTTAAATATGCTAAAAACCATAGATTTATAATGAACTTTCTCCACTCAAGTGGATTATGTCATTCCAGAATCATATCAAGTTGTAGTTTATAGACTGAAAATAGTGGATAATTAAAAATGAAGGCCAGCAGTGCTTTAATATAACCCATAAAAAAGTGTTCATAACCTTGTAAGATTACAAAATAAAATGGAGCTTGCTCTAAACAAAACTATTGCCAACTTTATCCTATGGTGTATCTGGCTTAAATTATGACCATGTCATAACATTTATAATTTATACAACTTTAATGAACAGCATTAATATGCGAAATATATGACAAGGACCATGTTAAAGTCGCCTTCGTCCTCTCTCTATGGTGGGAGAAAAATAACTACACAACATGTTGAACAAGCTGGGGAGAAACAAAATAATAATAAACTGCAACCCAAAAAAAATAAAATAAAAAAACATAGAAGAAAGCTCGACAACACTTTTGTGTATGACATTGTAAATTTAATAATAATCCAGAGTTTATGCACAAGGACCAACACCATTTCAGCGGCATTACGCATACGCAGTGCAGTCCCACTTTCATTCTCAGCTAGGCACAAAAAAACTAGTGGAATTTCGGTCGTAAAAACAAAACTAATTTGGTATAATATCAAATATGAATGGCGTACATAATGTATTTCACTGTGCAAGTGAGACGGCATAACAACAGCAGACAGAGACAGAGATAAACATAGAGAGAGAGAGTGTAATAAAATGTTAGCCAGAAGCTCAAGTGCTTAGTGCAGTTTTTCCAAAAAGTGCACGGCATTTGTAAGTTTCAGTTGGGTTTATTTTTGCAAAATTTGTCTGGATTATTAACTTACGCTATAGCGCAAAATTCCAACCGCGTTTGAACAGAAAAACAACAAACAATAAAATAATCAAAATAAATAAATAAATAAAGTTATAATGAGTAAAAAGGAAGAAAAATCTAGCTAGACGAATTAAAAGATTTTAGAGCTAATAGAGGTATTTGAATATAAAAAATTTACACGTTTTAATATTTAATTTATTTAGTTCAATAAATTGAAACTTTTAAACAGAAAAATAATAAAAAATAATACAAAATAATATAAATCAATAAACTCAGTTACAATGAGTTAAATAGAAAAAATAACAAAATCTAGCTAAGAATTAAAAGCTTTTAGAGCTATATAAATAGAAAAAATAAACACGTTTTAATATTTAAGCTATTTAATTAACAGCAAATTTATTTCTATTTAATTCAAGTTTAATTAAATTCTAATTAAATTTCAATTTTTTATGCCAAAACATACACGATGAAATGTATGTAAATTAATGCTGTATTTTGAACAGTGTAAGTGCAGAAAGTGTCTTAGCTTAAGGTCCCTGATTTAATTACACAACATTCACAACGCACTTCATAAGCTAATTAAAGGCTTAATGCCAATTGAGCTTAATGAGCGCCAACAATCGGCCATAATTAACTGTCAAACGTTCGAACTGCATAGTTAACAATTCAATTTGAATATTGTCAATTTGTATATTTGCCACTGTCGATGCAGTTTTGCCAATCTTTTTTGACTTGAAGCCAAATGCGTAAAGTTTTATTATATTGCAGGCGCTTAAAGTGCCTGTCACAGAGCCAACAAATATACATATATATATATACTATATATATTTATATATATACATATATGTATGCACATATGTGTATGCTTATTTAATAACAAAATAAATATCAAATTATTTTGTTGGGGCTGGGCTAGAACAATTTGATTCTGTTTATGCAAAAGGTTGCCTGGCACAAAAGCATGCACTGTGAGAAAAAACGGCATTCTGAAATTCCACTGCAATATTTATATACAAATAAATAGTTCTAAACTGAAATGGGAGAGTCTCGGCTTGACTTCAATGCCGAGCCGACCGCTGACCAACTGAAACCATCAACAAACCCAGCTAAGTAAAAAAACTCTAGATGTTTACACTCGGGCTACAATTTGTATACCCTGTACCCATTAAAAATAAGAAAAACAGGGTTAATAACTTTGTCAAAATGTGTGTAACAGGCAGAAGGAGGCGTGGCAGACCCCACAAACTATATATATTCTTAATCAGGATGAAGAGCTGAGTCGATTTAGCCCTGTCTGTCTATCTGTCTGTCCGTCTGTCTGTCCTTCTGGATGAACGCGGAGATTTCCCTAACTATAAAACCTAGAGAAGCCGTTTTGGTCTTGTTTGAAGATCATGTATGCCACGCCCCTTTTACGCCTTTATCAATAAAAACCGATTAACAAGCGTAACATTGAACATAGAAGAATATTATATTAAGTTTTACTATTCTGAAAAGCTAATTGAAATCGGTTAATAAGCACAGGAGATATTAACGACACAATATTGCAGCCGTTGCCTCGCTCGCATTCTACGCTTCGTGTGACAGTATAGAATTATACTGTCCCGCCCATTCTGGTTTATTTCTAAACTCAACGGCTTAAACTTTGAACTGTATAAATGCGTTTGTTTGTAATGAGATGGATCTTAGAATAAATTAGACTTTGTTTTGCCTTACCACTAGAGCAGGGTTCGATTTTTGTTTTGTAGAATCGATCTTTTCGATCGACTTACGTCTAAAAATCGATTTAATCGATTAATCGAAAGAAATGCAATTTGTTTGGAAAAAAAAAACAAACAAAATCAACTAAGAACGGAGCAGATGCGTCATGTGAGAGATTACAGTCGGACGTAACCGACAGTAGCAAAGTTCACATAAAACTGTAAAATTACATTGCGCAAAAGATTTGATTCTCAAAAAAAAAATCGTAATCGAATTGAAGCTTAGCTGTACTTCCTACCCTTACCATAAAATGCTTAATGGTATAAGCATTATTTATTTAACAATAACTAAACAATTATAGAATAGTTTCTTTTGGTTTCAACATAAATTTATTCACAGGCAAGCAAGCAAACGAAACGATTTTCCAATTTTCCAATTTAAATAATTGTTATGTAGCATCCACATCTATTACCACAAGATATTCAGCAGCGACAATGGGGGCATGCCACGCTCAGCTCCCTTCGAGAAACCCAAAATGAGCATCATGGGCACAAAGCCCCAATGGAATGTGGTTGTCGCCACGTCCACAACGACGCGCAGTCGCTCCTTAACTTTGTGCGAGAGATCCATTTTGATTTTCCAATGATTTTCAGTGTTGATAAACGTGTTTAGTTTGTCGCAAAATACACAAATGTTTTTTGAAGTTGCATTTAAATGTCGAACTGTTTGGCTTTACTGTTTTTGTATGCTTAAAGCAGAGTCTACTTTGTTTGTAGCATAGAAATATTTGAATTGCGAGGAATACATTTCAAAAAAATGGCATAGATATGACACAGACAATTTACATCGACTTGGCGAAGAAGGGAGCACAGGATCCGCTTCCAAAAACCACAGCCGAATACAAATGGAAATGATATTTAAATAAAAATAGAATTCAATAAAATAGAAGATAAAATAAAAATATTTTTTTTTAAACTAAAAGTTAAAATAAAATTCTATATAGCAACATATGGAACATGATACGAATAAAAAAAATGAAAATTGTAATAAAATAAAAATAATATCAGAAAACATTAAATAAGATAAAATTAAACAAAAAATTAAAAATATTAATTTAAAAAAATTATATATAAAACAAAATAAATAACTACATAAAAAATAAGAAAAATATAAAAGAAAAAAAAATTGAAAAACAATTAATAAAATAATAAAAAACAGATTTTTCTTAAAACCAAATAAATAAATACATTACATAAAAATTCAAAAAATATAAAAAAACTAAACAAAAATTCATAAAAGGAAATAAATAAAATAATTAAAAAGAAACAGAATGAAATGAAAATAAGAAAAATAAAAAAGAAATGAAAATTAAATAAAAAAAATTAATAAAATGAAATAAATTTGTAAATAAATTAATCAAATTTGAATTGCGTGCAATAGCAGAACACTTGATTATTGTTTCTCTCTGTGTAGACACAGCTATGCACACACTCACACACACACTCACACACACTCATGGATAGACTCACATGGAGCCGGCAGCACCCACACTTGGCTTGACAATCAATATATCCGCTGTACATTTCCGTTTTTGTCAGACATGGCGCCCAGCCTGCTTGTCAGCTGGCCACAACAACAACAACAACAACAGCAGCAACAACAACAACAACAACAACAACAACATGCATAATAAAAAAAGGTGTGTGCTGCCTTATGTCCATTGTTGCCATGTCCAAAACCCTGTCTGAAATATACCCTTTTACCTCACTCCAACCCCTGAAACGGACCCCAGGACTCAACTGGGCGCGTCCACAAAGGGCAAACAAGTCCATACACACACACACACACACACACACACCTTACACACACAAACACACACACACCCTACATTAAGTTCATATCATATAGACTTGTTTCGTCCAGTAATTAATAACTGAATTTGCGTTTTAGTTTACCCAAACTTTGCTGCTTCCCATCCTTGCTTCTCTTCCTCTCCTCCTCCCTCTTCTTCTCTCACTCTCTCATCTGCCTCTCCCTTTATTGTAATTTATGCAGCTTTTTGTTTATCGATAGCAGCTCACATCGATAGCATTTATTATCCCTCAGCTTAATTTGTTTGCTTCAATATTTAATGCTTTTTGCTTTTTGCAGCATTTCCACTTCGATTTCAATTGCAATAAATTTCAAGTAATTTATTAGCTAATTGCGTGGCAGCAGGCTGCAGTCGAGAGCGCTTTAAGCCGGAAACTTTGGTTAGCAAAAGAAATATCTACAAACAAAGCATAACTACTCTATAGTTCAATCTTCTAAGCACAGTAAAGCTTTGAAAACTTCTCTAAAGCTGTGCTTGAATTTAAGCATAAATTATAGCTTAAAGTTTAATTTTGAAAGAGGAGCTTTTGGCTTTAAAGCTTAGATTTTGTTTGAGCAGCAGCTTTAGCATGAAAGTTGAGCTTTTGCTTGAAGAAGAGCTTTGGCATAAAATTTGAGCTTTGGCTTGAAGAACAGCTTTGGCTTTGAAAGTTGTGATTTAGCTTCAAAGCTTAGCTTTGGTTTGAAGTGGAGCTTTAGTTTAAGTGCAAAGCTTTAGCTTAAAAGCTGAGCGATAGCTTGTAAAATAAGCTGTGAAAGCTGTGAAAGAGAGCTTTGCCGGCTAAGCTTTCGCTTAAAGTAATAAAAAAGTACAGCTGCAAGCTGAATATTGGTAAGCTCAAAGCTTGTTTGGAACGTGGTCAACACTATCTATTGGCCTGCATTTCGCTCAGTGTAGCTGAGCAAGTGTCACACTTAAACTAAAACTATCAATTAAGTGCATCTGACAGTCTGCACTGGCTGCAGTGGAAGGCTCTTCTCGAATGCTGTCAGCTAACTAAATTGTTTTTCTAATGGTTTTGTTTCCATTGTTGATTCAGCTCTGTGCTTTTATTTGTTGTTTGTGGTTGTAGCTGCTCGTTGTAGTTGTTGTTATTGTTGTTGTTGTTGTTGTTGTTGTTGCTTTGTGGTTGGCAACTCATTTACGCTTTATCCTTTTACCAACGCCAACGCCAACGTCAATGTCATGTTGCCATTTCACTTTTGTTGCTGCTCTTTTTGCTTCAACGCTTAGCTGTGCAAATAAAGAAACAATAAAAAAAGAGACAGCCGCAAATAAAAAAAAAACAAACAATAAAAAAATGTATGGCGTTTTGTCTTATAGTTTATATTATTTATTCGAAAGTCCTTTGAGCATCATGTATTTTCCTAGCATACCACAAAATCCAATGTAAATCATAGCATTTTTATTCAATAAAAATGTATTCTATAAACAATATTCAATTTTATTGTATTGTATTTTATTGTTTCACACGTTCCACTCGTTGCTCTTGGTTTTTGCTCGTTATTTTTCTCGACGTTCTACTCACTCTGATCGTTGTCTTTCTTGTTATGCTTCTCCTTTCAGTTGTTGTTGTTCCCATAAGAATTGCCACTTGTTTTTCTCTTACTCGTTGATGTAGTTTTTTTACTCGTTGTAGTCTTTCCACTCGTTACTGTACTTTTCGAACTCGTTATTGATCTATCTTCATTTGTTGTTGTGCTTTTTTCACTCGTTACACTCTTTTTATTCGTTGTTGTACTTTTTCCACTCGTTATTGTAGTCTTTCCTTCCTTCTTTTTTGTAAACATTAGACCTCGCACTCGTTGTTGCTCTCTTTTCACTCATTGTTGTTGTCTTTCCACTTGATTTTATAGAATTTTCACTCATTGTTGCTCATTTCCAACTAGTTGTAGTTGTCTTTCTACTCGTTGTGGTACTCGTTACTTGGGATCTTCGATTCTTGATTCCCTATTGACTGTTTTCACTCGCTCATTAGCTGACATTTAGCCCCATCTACTCGCTGCTTCGCTCGTTTTGCTATTTGCTGCTTTTGATTACGCCCGTTCTATTATAACCAGGAAATTTGGACTTCAGCAATTGCTAGCGCTTTTTAGTAACTGGCTAAAAAAGGCTAAAATATTAACAGCGGTAGTTGTTGTTTGTGTCTTTGGTTTCGACATAAAAAACTTGTTTAATATTTGTTGTAAAATTTTTGTTGGCTTTTGTGTGGCATAGCGGTCGGTTGACCATTTTCCATTTGCCATTTTCCATTTTCCATTTACCATTTTCCATTGGCCATTGTCTAGCCCCCCAGTGTTCAGTGTTGGCCATTGTTGTAGCTGCGGCTTTTTTGGTTTCTCTTTTTATGTGAAAGCAATGCTTCACTTGCCTCTAATGGGCCTGAGCCTGGTCGGCACTGTGTGGCCTGCTGCCGAGGCTTTTTACTCCCTGTCCTGTGTGTCAAGCTTTGTATCTGTTGCATTTGCAATTGGTTAAAGCCGCGACGCGTGCTCGGCATTTTGGGACATTTTTAGCTCACTCTCCGCTCTCGTCGCTCTCGGATAACAACAAAGTGGCAAACTGCCAATGCTGCAATGCCGACATTTTTTTGTTTTTGGTTATGACTTTTCGACAATGCCCCTGACCATAAAAAAACATCTGCTGTTCTGCGCATTATGGAGCTATGGGTTTACTATCCCCTTCCGTTCCAACACAGCTCTGTCTAGCCTTTGAATCTCTAAACGTTTATGTCGGCTTCGGATCTTGGGATGTTTTGGATTAATGCAAGGTCAGATAATTTAACCAAAATTACTACTGCAACTAGTGTTTAACTACTACTACTACTACTACTACTACTACTAATTATTCCTACTCTTACTTCTACTACTTCTTCTATTTTTACTACTATTTTAACCACAACCTTCTGTGCTGTTACTACTACTTGACCTCACCTTACCTCAACTACTATTTCTAACACTACTCAACTCCGCCTTCTGTCATCTACTACTAATACTACTACTACTATTGCTTATTCTGCTACTACTAGTTCATCAGTGTTACCAGCACGGTCGCATAAATGTATTAGTTGCGTTTGGCTTTCAGCAAATCACAATTCAATAAACATTTTCGTTTCAAATTCCCAAATGGTTTAAGCACACCGCCCACATTGTTGCTGTCCTTCTCCCCTCCCGTGTCCTCCCTCCGACAACCCCTCCTCGGCGTCCCTAAGCTTGCGGCTGTTGTAGATGAACTTTAACCGCTGACAGCTGTCACTTGTGTTGAACCACTGAACTGCCCTTGTAACGCTTTTTGCGCTCAACCACATTGAGCCACTCGCTTAAAGTTTTCGTTGGGCCACCCTACAGCTAATTATAATCATCCGAACCAACGAAAACAGAAAAAACATTCCATATACATATACTATATAGAGTGGGAAAGTGGGGGAAAATCGAGCAAAAGTGGGCTGGAAAAAAAGCGAAGGAAAATATTGTTGTGCAAAGGTCGACGACGTTGCGTTGTTAATTACAAAGTTTCGACTCGGACGCAACTAAAACAAATTACTTACAAGCGGAGAAAGGCAATGAAGGGAGGAAACTGCGCAGGAAGTGACAGTGACAGAGGGCAACTAGGAGAACCGAAGGGAGCAGGGAGGAGGGAAGAGGGAGGAGGAAGGCAGAGGAGCAGCGGCAAGGCGCGGCTACAGTTGGCGTGAAAACAAAACACAAAAAAAATAGCTAAAAGTTGGGTGAAAATGTTGTTGCATAGTTTTTCCTCCTTCTGCTCATTTCCCTCCTCCATGCCAAGGGTCTGCATTGTGTGTGCAGGAGAGAGAGGGAAGAGTCCAAAGAAGAGATGAAGAGTCTTAACTGTATATTCTAAATACAGTTTTTAATAGAATAATTGGAGAATTTTTTATTTAAAGATTCTTCATACAACAAATTTGCATTCCAAGCATGTTTCATTATTAAACAGAAAGAAAAGAACAAGAAAAATATGTAAAGAAAAAAAAAAAAAAAACTAAGAAGAAAGCAAAGAATAATTGTTAAAAAAATAAAAAAGAAAATAAATAAGAAGTAAAGAATAAAATATTTACATTTCAAGGGCGCTTAAGCATTAAGAAGCAAGAAAAGAAGTAGACGAATATAGATGAAGAAAGAAAAAGGAGTAAGAACAATAGGAAGAAAAGAAAAAGAAAGACATACTCAAAGAACAACTTTTCAACAAATAAGAAAAACTAATAAAAAAAAAGAAATGTATACATATGAATATGAAGAAAAATGTAATAAAGAAACTATACGAGAATTCATCATTTTAGGTTTTTTTTTTATAGATTTAGTAGGCAAAAAAAGTTAGAAAACAAAAGAAAAAACAAAAAATTAAAAAACAAGAAAATGATTCAGAAGTCAAAAATAAATTAGAATACTAAAAACGGAAGATTGGGAGAAGAAAAAAGATTATGGAATGAAGCGACTCAGTGAAGAAGACCAAAGCCCCATATCCTTATTATATTTCAGATGTCAGAAGTTCATAAATAAAATGTAAAAAAATCGATATTTTACCATTTTCATAACCTATGTTTTTTAAAAACATTTTTAAAGACTTAAGCAAAAAAAATATTATATTATTTTGCAAACTGTTGTAGCTTAAGTGAAAAAGGGAAGTGCGAAAAATATTGGTATATACAAGAAAAAAAACTTAAAACTAAAATGGAAGTGAGCGAAAAAAATGCATTAAATAAGAAATCAATTTAGAGAAAACTTTTCTGTTTTAAAACAATTGCTTATAATATGAAAAAAAAAAGATAATTTAAAAAAGGGAAGAATTTGTGAACTACTATAATAAAATGAGTTAGTGATAAAAAAGGCGCAAAATGCGAAAAAAATAATTGAAAACTTTTTTTTTGCAATAGTTTGCTTTCAAACTTCTTTCAAATTTCTGATAATATTCATAGAAAATCAAAAGAAAATTAAAGTTTTTTATAAAGCTTGCAATCGTAGTTAATAAAATTAATTACATAACTAGAGAGCGAATATAGCGAATATAGATAGAATGGGAATAAAAATGAGTGGGAGAACAAAAGCACAAGCAGATGTATTACGGCATTAGCGACAGTCATGCATTCATTCATAACAGGAAAAAAAAAACAGGAAAAATCGAGGCCTGACAATGTAACTTTTACTTGAACAACTTTCAGTTGTGGCTATTGTTGTTGTTGTTGTTGTTGTTCAGGTTGCTCTTCAGCCTGTTGTTGTTATGGTTGTTATTGCTGTTTTGTTGTTAGCCGGCAGCGTAAGAAATGGCGTAGAACGCTTCTTTTTTTTGCTCTCTTTCTTCTTCTTTGCTCTCAGATGATTTTGCAAGTAGTTGAGTTCCGTTTGAAGTTGTTGCTATCCTGTGCTTTCTGCTGTTTCAAGAGGTATACGAATTAGTAACAGAGCGAAACCTAGTTAAACAAGAAAAACTGATTTTTATTATTTTTATATCTCTGTAACTATTAAAGTAGGAGCTATCAAATTTATAGTGTAGCTATACAATTACAAGATCTACCAAAGCTTATTTGAAAACTTTGTTCAATTTTATAAATATGTGCGCAAATCGGATTTTACTACTTATTTTTTGGATCTCTGTCACTTTAAGAGCTAGATTAGTCAAATTTCGCCCGTAGCTAGACAATTACATTATCTACTAAAGTTTATTTAAAAACTCTGCACAACTTTGGGAATATGCTTGGAAAACAATAAAAAAAAAAATCTCTAAAATTTTTACCGATTTTCTAACCAAACTTGAATTTGGTTTC
Source organism: Hypselothyrea guttata (assembly GCA_035045125.1). NCBI lineage: Eukaryota > Metazoa > Arthropoda > Insecta > Diptera > Drosophilidae > Hypselothyrea > Hypselothyrea guttata. Next base: position 59,265 of record JAWNNJ010001782.1, read on the forward strand.
TATTTAGCTTAATATGTTTTGCGACTAAATAATATGCATATGCTGCATAGAACTTGCTTAAAATGTTGCTAGCATAACTGTCAGTCGAGCATGCCCGACTGCAGCACGCATTTTACTGTTGGCGCACTTAAAAAGCAATTTAGTCTAATTACATTAAGTATAACAACAACAACAACAAGTTGCGCTTCTCGTGCGTGTGTCAATAAACACAGACACACTTTGTTGTCAGTGTAGCAGAAAAAATGGCGCTTTTAGGCCATAATTACCTGAGAACTTTTTGCAGCCCAAAAGAAAAAAAAAAACAAAAATAAAATAAAATTAATAAAGCAGAAGCGAAAAAAAAATGCCAGCTGCTTCTCTTCCGTTTTGCCCATTGCTTGTTGAGCTCACTTCCGTTTCCTGTGCGTCTTGCAGCGTTTGCTTGCTTTCCCTTACACCCCTCCTACTCTCCCCCTCTTCTCTTTTTCTCTTTGTCTCTTTTTGTTGCCTCTGGACACTACTTCGCTTTATTATTACGTATTATTATGACTCCAATTGTTGTTGCTCTGCTGCTCTGGACAGCGTATGCTGCCTCTCTCTCTCTCTGCTTCGTCTCTTTCTCTCTCTCTTTCTGCTCTTCGCTGGTTCTTCAGTTTCTTTTGCTGTTTTTGTTTTGCCTTTTGTTATTGTTGTTTTTAGTAAATAAATCAGCCGCAGGCCAAGTAACTTTTAGTGCTCACATCTCCAAGTTAAACTGGCTTTTGCTATGCCTCCTCTTTTTCCTCTTCTCCTCTGCTCCTCTTCCTCTGCTGCTTCTTGCTTTTCTTCTCGTTTTGTAGTGTGTATTTCCGTTGCATTTTGCCTCACAGCCACACATTGATTGGTTAATTATAATGAGCTTAGGCCCAAAGCGCAAACTTAATCAACAAACATCACAGGCAAAAGGCGAAAAGCGAAAAGCAAAAAGCGAAAAGCAAAAAGACGAAAAGCGAAATGAGCAGGAGAAACACATGGCAAAGACAACAAACAAAAGCTAGTTAGAACAATTAGCGCCCTTGGCATATGGACCTCAGGCATTGCCAGCACATTCCAAAGACAGAGCATGCCAGTCGGGTATGCAATCATTGAAACATTGCTTCTTAGTCTTACAATCGATTCATCGAAACAATTTTGACCGTCTAAAACCTAAGCAATTTTTGAGGTGTTGGCAAGCTGTAGTTATTTATTGATTAGGCCGACTATCGATTGTTTAGTCTCACAATCGATTAATCGTTGCAAACATTGCTTGTATTCACCAGGTTACCGCTCCATGGATCTATCAACCGATAACCCATAAAATGCAACCATGTAACCTGGTGAATGCGTTTGATACATTTTGCGACAGTTTTGGATGCAGAAAGTCTTAATATAATTAAATTTCAAAATAAAAACAGTTATTTTTGATATATTGTTTACATTTTGAATTGAAATCAGCTGTTTTTATCGACTATCGATGAATGGAGCGGAAAAAACAGCAATGAAGCGTAAACAATTTATGATACCTGCGCTCCATAATTATGATCCATGAAGGGTTGCATTTTATCGGTTATCGGGGGATCGATTCATGGAGCTGTAGCCTGGTTAATACAACCATTGCTTAGTTTATAACTTTTGTTATTACTGTTTGAACATAATCAATTTTATTTAAGCTAGCTTACACTTAGTTATACAAGGTTGATACTGTGAGAGTTGCAGTTTCTACAGTTTTTGAAGCGATTCGGCGGGACTTCTATTTAGCTAGGTCTGATCTAAAATAATATCTCATATTGTTTGACATTTCGTAAAGCGTATTCCAAATTTCATTTGCTCAGCTGCCATAGAGCCGGAGATCCATAAATTAAAAAGATCTGCAAAAAGTGACATTGTGGAAACAACAAGAGCTTAAATAGCAACCGTTTATAGATGAATCAAATTTATTTATTTAGGATAATACATTTTTTAGCTCTCACTATATTGGATATCTTTATATATATAAATTTATATAAATTTAGTATTAAACTACATTTTTCGAGATATATCGATAGCCAAAATCAAAGTAATCTATAGAATATTTGATTTCCTTAGTAGCTGTGCAATTTTCCTAGAAAAATACTTTGTTTTCATAACTAGCCAAGCCATTGAGTTGGTTTTGTTGAATTCGTAGAATTACCACAAGTAAGGCTATAAAAATGCTCAATGCCGTGGGGCCCATATAAAGTCAGTTTTGGGGGAAAATTTGGAAAATGATGGGATTACAAATGAAAATACGTCGAAGATGAAATGACCCCCGACTGAGAGTCATTCACTTTGCTCTAATGAAAAGTTCAATGGAATTTTAGACGAGTATAAACACACACACACACACACACACTCACACACACACACATACACGCACATACACTTACACGCCGCCTTGAAGTATGCAATGTAAAATTTTTTCTGCGTTGCTTTTTAGCACGTATTTTGTTAGCTGTTTTTTTGTTGATTGTTTGTTGTTGCTTCATGTGATTTACAGTAAATTGGCAAATGGGTTTGGAGCCAAAAAAAGCAGCAAAAACAAAAGCTTTGAATTGCGTATAAACAAGCAAAAAAGCAAGTGGAATATATCTATATATATATATAGAGAGAGATATATATATATTTATTTGGAGTAAGGGAAATGAAAACTGGCAAATAAATCAAATGAAATTTTGTGCGACGTCGCCAGTCGACGGCCTCCAGCTGGCCCTGCAGCTTTTCCTCCCCCTCCCCCCCCAGAATGTTATACACGTAAATACACTCAGAGAAAATAGCAGGTAATCTGTAGTGAAACCGGATTTGTGACTAAGGAGGAACGTTCTATTTTATATAATGTTTTAAAATACTGATTTACTTAAAAATAATAAATAAATAAATAAAAACTGCATCGGATTAGCTTTTTTAAATATTTGATATACAAAATAAAATAAAAAATAATTAATAAATTACAAATTTATATCTTAAATATATATTTAAAGCTAAATTCAATAAGATTGATAGTTCTGAAACTATGTTCCTTAAGATTCTGTGTTTTTTCTCTCTGTTAAAAGGTAAAATCTAAAAAACTTTTGACATAAAAATAAAAAATAAAATAAAAAATATTTAATAAATTACAAATTTATTTCAAATTTAAGAATTCTGAAATTAAATTAGTTTTTTTTTTTCTCTCTGTTTAGCTCTTTAGCTTGTACTTCACTCTGGGCCTCCTTCTCATTTTCTTATGCTGTTCAGCTTCTGTTACTTTGTATTTTGTTTTGCTTTAAAGCCCACAAGTCATTTAAGCAAAAAGAAAAACAACAACAGCAGTGTGTGTGGGTGTGTCTGCAATTCTGTCCGTGTATGAGTGAGTCAGTTTTTATTTATTTAACATTCTGTGTTGTCAAAGAGAAACACTACAATAAAAAATACACACACATAGGCTCCCTGTTGACCTGCGCTGCACCTAAAAAAATTATAACAAATTCAATTACCAAATATGTTTTATGAATTTCAGTATTTCCCATTTCCTTCATGTCGCTTCCGTGCTGGTTTTCCCCAGCTTTTTTTTTTTTTTCGAATGTTGCTTGGTGTTCTACATTGTTCGTCATGTGATATAACAGCTTTCGGATTTATAGATAGTTATGCTTGTAATAGTCTGTAATTTATGTGTTGCACAAATTTAATTATGAGCAAAAGTTTGCTCTGTTTACTATTTATATTTATGCTGATGTTTTCTAAACTATAAACGTATTTTAGAGTTCAGCTTAGAGTCAAGTTCGAAGTTTAGGCAAAGCTATATTTTGTAAAGCTTTTTTGGGTATATAGTTAAATTTTCTAGTGAATTCATAAATGAATTTAAAAAGAATAAAAGTTTCATTATTTATAATGATTTATGTGGTATTTAGCAATTAGGACTTGATAGCTAAAAGTCTTCTGGTTCCTTACACCCCATGTTGGGCGCCATCTGATATAAATGTATGATAAATAAATGTAGTAAAAATATAGCTCAAATTACATATTTTACAAAACACAATATATTTTTTAGACCCTGTACTTTGAAAAAGTACAAAAGGGTCTATTAACTTAGTGCAAAGAGGAAATGTGTGTAACACCCAAAAGGAGGCGTGGCAGACCCCACAAAGTATATATATTCTTGATCAGGACGACAAGCCGAGTCGATATAGCCATGTCCGTCTGTCCGTCTGTCTGTCTGTCCGTCTGTCCGTCTGTCCGTCTGTCTGTCTGTCCGTCTGTCCGTCTGTCTGTCTGTCTGTCTGTATGAACACCTAGATCTCAGCAACTATGAGAGCTAGAGTCACCATATTCGGGATTTAGGTTCTCCTAATCAGTAAGCAGCACGAGTTTGTTTTAGATTTTGAACACCACCCCCCCTTTCCCCGCAAAACCGCAAAAAGCTACTGCAGCCACAGCTTTGAAGTTATTAACTTGTAATTTGGTATATAACTAGCTTATGACATTATCTATTGATTCTGTGAATTTCGTTACGATCGGATAAGAAACAGCGAAAACATGGGCAGAGGGGGGGTATGTCGCATGCACTCGCATACGTAGCTTGCCTCTATGTGTGAGTGTGTGTATGTGCAAGTGAGTGTGTGTGTGTACATTTTAAACAAAGTACAGGGTCTCCTACTGTCGGTTACGTCCGACTGTAGCCTCCGTCCCACTGATCTGCCCCGTCCATATATTTTAAATTATATTTAGACAGACAGACGGACGGAATAACGGACTAACGGACGGACGGACATGGCTATATCGACTCGGCTTGTCGTCCTGATCAAGAATATATATACTTTATGGGGCGTGGCACGCCTCCTTCTGTGTGTTACACACATTTCCGCTTTGCACGAAGTTAATAGACCCTTTTCACTTTTTTAAAGTAAAGGGTCTAAACATGGGGTGCAGGATATTTGACTGTCAGGATATTTGACTGTATTCGACTGATATATTATGAACTGTTTAAATATTGAAGATACAGCTAAAGCAATTGTGCTCAGCATAGGTATTTCTATACCGAATATAATATTGTTTGGCTGGCGTTTTACTGCGCTGGCTTGTAGGCCAGATTAGCATATTTCCAGCCCATGCCACATGCATAAATAATGAGCACAACTTACCAAAAATACGCACAAATGTTGGCTAATACAGTTGGGAAACTTATGATTCAGTCTTTTATTATTATGAGCCTGCTTTTGTTGCAAGGACATTGCGCCATGTGAGTGTATGTATTTTTTATAATGTCGAATGCTCGCTCTAATGATGATGCTAATGATAACGATAATGATAATGACCTTGTGCCCTGAGACAGTGAGCAAGAGAATGCGGAAAATTGCCAGGGAAAATGCATGAATTTGCCAAAGTATTACACATTACATTGCGGCCCTAAGGGAGCGAAATCTGAAACTTTCGCCTGGAAAAGGCAAACAGCAAGTGGATGGAACGTATGCAAATCAAAACGTTGTGCAATTTTAATGAGAGCCGACAAAACTTGTAAAATGTAACGCCAAGTCAAAACAGACAGACAGACAGTCAGACAAAAAGCCCAAAAGTATGCAATGTTTTATTGAAACTAACGCAACAAACTGTGCTACAAAATGTATCAATATTGCCAGGCTTCCAAATAAAAGAGCAAAATCCTTTCCTTTATTTAGCCGTACATTCTAGTATTATATAGGTTTAAATATTTATAATTGTGGATATTTTATTAATATTATTAAAACCTTTAAATTTGTTTAAAATTTTTTTGTTATTATAACCCCAAAGAATTTATTTGAAAAAAAAAAATATTATTCAATTGTTAAAAAACGAAATATTATTCCTAAATATGCAAATATTTCCGATTTGAATCGAAAAATTTAATTATCAACTGAAGTTCTAATTAAATACCGAATCGTTAAAGACTAAAAAATATATATTTTTGTTTTTAATTCTCAACTTATTTAAGCGCGACTTACAAATTTTCGTATAAAATAGGGAAAATTCCTTAAATTTGGATACATTCAGAACGTATTTTGCGTGGATTTTGCAAGAATTTCTTGATTTTTATGCCGAGTGTAGGAGCCAAACCACTTGTAACTGTCAAACGCATAAAATTCACTTGAAACTGAATGACATTGCTGTGAGAAACGCCGTTGGATACGTGGAGCAGCTTTCAAATTATAAACAGTCAACTTACCTACCTTTTCCACTTTCCCACTTCCCTACTTTCCTGCCCCTGCTCTACCTGAAATCCGCTGTTTTGGACACCTGTCCATCAGTCCATACGACCTCTATCAAGCCGGAAAAACACTAAGTGTATTTTCAGTCCATTTTAGTAGGTAAAATTCAACGTGGAATTTGTCAAATTTTGTCAGATTTATGAACAATTGTGGATAATATTTGAAAATGTTGCACAAAACTGGCATGCCTATTTGCAGAATTTGGTTAGGGTAAACTGCAAATTTTAGTAGGCAAAAAATAAAATAAAATTTTATAATATTTGTTGACAAAAGTTGAGCTTATTTTGATGGAAAAATTGTAGTTTATAGTTACAAAAATTTGTGCAGATTCAAGACATCATAGTTAAAAAATGTTACATAAAACCGGCATGCCCATTTGATGGGTTTGGTTTGGGCATACGGCAAACAAACAGCTCCGGACAAACTTTAGCGAGTTTTGATGGCAAATCGAAGCAGAAGCAGCAGCAGCACAACTCAAATGGTTGTGCCGACGATTTGCATATAAATGATTACGGAAATAAAGAAGGAAGTTGAAATAGACAGAAGCAAAAGTTGTCGAGTCCTTTTTGGCATGCTTCATCCTTCTTACTAACGCTTCCTGCCGCCATTTTCAGCTGCCAGCCAAGCCAAGTGAGATGTCAGCACATAAAGCTGCTTACTAGTTACCATAGTCCAGACGACATTGCCCAAAGCACACTGAGAGAAACGCAAACGCATTTCGCATACATTACTTGCAACATTAACGAAAGTGGGCGAACAAAAAATGAAAAAAAAAAAAAAAAATGGAGGATAAATATCGCAAGAATGCTGAGAGCGACAGCTTAGGTTGGCTTAAAATTTATTCATTTCTTCACAAGAGCAGCAGAGAAAATAAAAAAAAATAAAATAAAATCAGCATTAAAAAAAAAGAGAATGCGAATTTAGCATTCAGCATAAGCCACAGACCAACAAAAACCTCCAGAAGAAAAGTAAAAACTTGAGCTAAACTGTAAATTGGGTTTGCACCAAACGCAAAAGCATCAAAAGCAAATAAAACTCTGACGAATTCTTGTTGTGTGAATTTGTAAAACTATTCGAAATATCATAAATATGCCAGAGCTGGATCAAAACTAAACCAGTATAAATGCAGCAAGTTAAGCCAAAGAAAACACAAAACAACTCAGCTCAAGTCGACCGAAATTCAAATTAAATAGTGCATAAACTACAAAGCATTTAAGTTGGATTTATTCTAGAAATATAAAAAAAATGCCATTTAATAAAATAGAAAAGTTTTATAAAATATTAAAAAACAATTTCGGAAGAAAGATTACATTTATTTAACAATTAAAAATGTAAAATACTATTTATTAATTTAAATAAACTAAACTAATGAAAGAGGTTTGAGTTCATCACAGTTTCTTAAGTGAAATTAATTGTTATAATTTTATAAAATAATAATTTTATAAAATAATAATTTTAAAATATTAAACATTTTGAATTGAAATCAGCTGTTTTTATCTACTATCGAAAAAAACACCAATGGAGCGTAAAAATTTTATGATACATGCGCTCCATAATTATGATTCACAAAGGGTTGCATTTTATCGGTTATTGAGTGATCGATCCATGGAGCGGTAACCTGGTAAATACAAGAAACAATTCAAATTATCGATATACATCGATATTTTAGACATGGATAGAATAAGCATGCTTCAACTGGTCACAAAGTTCACACACTTATCGATTATTTATCGCACTGAAATATTGAAATATTTATAATGGAATTCTGCACAAAATTTGCATATTTCTATTTGCTGCAATTTGCATGAAATTCCTCAAATATTTGGGCATAGCAAAGAAATCAGAATTGATGCGTAATATTTAATGCAAATTAATGTGTCAAATATATCGATATAAATTGTCGTGTTTTCATCAGGCGCCGGAATGTTTGAGCTGTCAATAAATTTAATTGAATGCCAGCCGCAAAGAGTAATAATAATGCGAAAATTATTTATATAGATAAATCAAGTGGATGAATTGGAGAAAAACGGGGCGGATGAAACAGAGCGGATTGGAGATGGAAATAGAATATTTGCTTTGATTTGCGCATAAAGCAAGCTAAAACAAAAGCAACAAGCTGAAGCAGCAAACAAAATGCCCAAACTTATAAAACGCATATTTTCTCTTTCCATTCTCTCTGCCTCTTTGTCTCTCTCCCTATCTGTCTCGCTTTACTCGTTCTCTCTTTCGCAAACCTCGCACGCAGTGTTGCCATTTTTCACAAGAAAATACTTTTTGTAATGCGAAGTGCACCAAAAATAGCTACATACAAATTAATCTAGAAAATAGACAAATTTATTTTAAATATGCGCTTTAAATTAAAAATGTTTTGGGCCCATAATTTTGTTTTTATATATTGTCATGAAGTTTGCAAAATTTAGAAAAACAACCTTTCAAAAATCTGAATTGTATTTTTTTTTAAATCCTGAGTTAATTTATTATTAATTGATTAATTTTTCTAGCAAATGCTTTTCAAAAACCATCAGATCTGGCGGGAAAAAAGCTAGTTTGGCAGTGTTGGCAAGGATGCTGATAGCAAAGTCGAAAAACAAACAAATGACATTGATGAATGATGCCAAGGGGAATGATGAATTGTTGCCAGCGCAACATGATGGCATGATAAAATGATACAATGACGTGGCCAATGAATGAGACGCTTGTCTCGATATGCCACTCCCCCAATCTCTCCACTGCCTCCCCCCCCCCCTTGAGCAACAGTTAAGACTGCGTCTGAGCTTGCTTGAATTGATAATGAGCCACGGTTGGCATTGCCCGACTCTTAATTAATTTTGCACCGTGACGAACCATGCCACACCCACTTTGCCCCCCCCCCCCCCCACCCGTCCGCCTCTCACCCAGCCACGCCCACTACTTAAACTTCTTTGGCGCATACCCTAGCTAAGGCTATTCAAATTTCCAGGCGAATGTGAGAGCCTAATAGGCTGGCATCCGATTACCATATAAACTACTTTTCCTTCAATTTCTCTATCGTAATATGTATATGTAAATAATTTTAATTGAACATAAATTTTAGGAAATAAATATTTACGAAAATAATATTAAAAAAAAAACTGTATAATAAATTAATTAATTACCAAATAAAACACGTTCAAAAGAAATTTAGAGTCATATAAAAATAAAATAAAATTAACAAATAATTAATGCATTTAATTTGCCATATAAGATAAAGAAACAAAACAAATAAATATAAAAATACATAAATTAAATAATAAATAAATGTTAAAATCGGTTTAAAATAATTTAGATTCTAAATAAACGAACGGTAATTAAAAAAAATGAAAGAAATAATTTATGCACTTTATTTACTAATTAAAATAAATATTATTTAATCCAAATTTTACTTAAATTTTATTTATTTGACAATTGTGCTGGTATACACGTACGTGATTGCCTATCAGATAAACAAAACTTTGATGCATCATATCTCTTGAAATTATATACCGATTTTAAGGATATTTACAGAATTTATGATATCTACTGACTAATGAAAATAAAATTTTTGTGTATCGATGTGTATCGCTTAAATTGATCATTGTATAATATTAAGATGCATTGTAGGCTGAAAGGGCGTGGCATACAATCCAGCTATAAAAGCTACAGCAACCATTTTTGATCAGATTAGAGTTAAAGTTAATTTTTTTGCTAACAAAAATTCCTTAAAAATTGCTAGGATAGAAAAGGCTGCAATTATTTTATATTTTAGATTTGAGTTGACAATAAAATACACTGAAAAGTATCTTAGGTACACTCTTTTTTTTCTGTGTATTTTCGAAGAAAAATGGCCAACAGTCAGTTTGTCAATGGTTGGGCTCAACAACAACAAAATAATAAGTTAGGAAAAGAAAGGAAAAGAACAGAAGCTGCAGCAACTTTTTGACTGAACTTTAACTAATTTCAAATGTGGCAACTGACGATTTTGCTTGACCTGCCAACGACCATGCCCACTGGCAGTTACCTTATGACCCCCCACCCCTCTCCCTTGCCCCTACCACCTGCTCTCTGCCCATCATTCAACTGACTTATTGTTGCCACAACATCTCGGCTCAACCTCAGCTCAACTTGGAGCTCAGTCTCAGCGCTCAATTGTTGGCGCAGGCAAACTTTTAATTACCAAAGCAGCAGGCGACAACAACAGTAGGCAGCTGCCACGCCCACTACTTGGCAGCGCCCACTATCCCGCAGTCCCTTCCTGCCTCCTCTCCGACCGGTTAGAGCCTTTCAATTACGCTGTGCCTGCATGGCCAGCGGCCAGGCCGAGCATCTGTGCTGGGGCAGAGGCTATCAAGCCGCAACTACACTGCCAGAAATAATTGCAGTTTTTCTCAAAATTATTGCAACTAATATATAATTTAGTCAAAATATTTTCACAATTTTTCTAATTATATATCGCATAAATAAACAGAATTGCAGCCAGTGTACTATAAGTTATTTATTTATTTATTTAAATGTTAACTAACTTAATTTATTTCATAGAATTTATATTAATTTAATTTGTAATCGATTTTTTAATTTATTTTATTTAATTTATTTTAATTTAATGTCAAAAAAATGTTTTTGTTGCAATTTAATTAGAAACATTGCATATTTTATTTTAGTTTGCAAATATATTAATATTTCTACGTATTGCAATTTAAGTGGAAAATTTTTCTGCCAGTGTATGAACTGGCCAACCAACAGCTAGCGGGAGCAGTCAGCATCAGAGGCCGCCTTTAGGCCAGTTGTGGGCAAAGTTATTGCCACGGTAGTAAAGGTGAAAAGGCGCTGCAACAAAAACAACTCGAATAAAAGCGAATAAGAGGGGGAAATGGAGACAGGGAGAGAGAGAAAAAGAGTGATAGAAAGAGCGTGGGGAGAGAAAGAGAGCTGCCAACCAGTTGCCAAGGCACATGGCCAAAGTTATTTGCTCAGACTTGGCTACCCTGGCAACATACAAAAGACAAGAGGCAATAGGACAGGAAAGGGGAAGGTGTAAGGGAGAATGGAGAAAGGAGAAGGGGGAAGGGAGAAGGGGGCAGGGAGGCAGCCAGCGGCGCATGAATTCAAAATGAGACGCTCAAGTGGCCCAAAATTGTGTTTCAGCGTTTTTATTTGCGCAAAATTAGCCAACCAACCTGCCATGGCCAACCGACAATCGCTCCTCTTCTTCTTCTCCTCCTACATTCCACCAACAACAAAAAATGATAAAAACAAAAAAACAAAAATGGAATAAAAGTAAAGCTGTTCAGAATTCAATAGCAACATCTATATATATATATATATAGCGTATAGTTTCGCTTTTGGCCAATGGCAACTGCATGCCGCATCTCAACTGTCATAAGACAAAACACGACTAGCATGCGAGTGCAACAGTCGAGTGTGCTCAGACAGTTTACAAATGCTGCGCTCAGTTGTAGGCAATAGTTTTTTGACAGATTGCTTAAAGTCAATGTTGGCAAACATGCTCGGGTAAGGGTTTCCTAAAAAAAAAACTACAGCTAAAGCTTACAAAATAGTTCAACAAAATGCAAACTGTAAATTATATATTTGTATGCAATAAACTGCATATTTATTCAAAACTTTAAAATCATAGTGTTGGAAGGTGTAAAACGAAAATGTAGTGCTGCTAAATGCTAATTAAAATATAAACAATTTCGTCTAAAAATGTAAAATGCACGAAATAAATTCAGAATTTAAGGATTGCAGTGTTGGAAAATGTAAAACATAAAATCAGTGTAATTGTAATCAAAATTGTAGTGCTGTAAAATGCAAATAAAACATATGCAATTTGATCTAAAAACTGTATGCTGTTGAAACTAATAAGGAAGTTATAAAATGATATTGTTGTTGAAGGTCAGTGTTGCGAAATGCAAATAAAAAATAAAGAAGATTTGCTAGATGTGCTTAAATGTTGATAATTTTGCTTGAATAGTGAATTACAAGTGTTGGAAAATGTAAAATAGTATGCCAGTGTTGCAAAATGCAGCTAAAAACTGGGATTATGGTATTGGTAAGCTAAAAACTCACTGGAGAAGAAAAAATTAATAATTTTAGCTAGCCCAATCGAGACATGCCGAACCAGCAATCGATTACAGGGTATGCTCGAAGTGAAATAAAAATAGAACAAGGCAGCTGGAAGTGCACCCATATGCGCCATAGACACTGCCGGACACGGGCCAAGTTTATCCTGGCGCCAGGCAAAAAGTCAAGCAACGCCAGCAAATTGGAAATTTTATGCCATAGTTTTTTTTTGGCATGGGCCACATTGGGGGTATTCCGCTTAAACTATGGGCTACGTGAGGGGCGTAAAGTTGCCGGTTGTCTGAAAACTCAGTTCGTAATATAACGAAAATAACGAACTTTATGTGAACTGAGGCTGTGTGAGTGTGTTTCAGATAAGCTGTAAAAGAAGCCGATGCTAAAGCAAGAAAAAACACACAAAAAATTCAAACAAAAAAATGAAGAAGGAGAAAAAAAACAAAAACTTTTGCCAATGGTATTACGATAGTTGCAATGCATTCACTTATGGCCATATACAAAGCTCTCTCTGTCTCTCTCTCTCTATATATATATATAGTTTTATAGTTGTATAACTAGAAAGTTTAACGATTTATGCCAACGTAATAGGATTTACTCTGCAGCATCTATAAAACCATAGAAACCAAATTTCATGGCTGCAGTTGACATTTTGCATACTCGTTAAATGTCCAATATTAACAATAATTTTTTTGGACCCTTCACTTTAAAAAAGTAAAAAGGGTCTATTAATTTAGTGCAAAGAGGAAATGCGTGTAACACCCCGAAAGAGGCGTGCCACGCCCTATACAGTATATATATTCTTGATCAGGACGACAAGACGAGTCGATATAACCATGTCCGTCCGTCCGTCCGTCTGTCCGTATGTATGAACACCTCGATCTCAGCAACTATTGATTTGATTCAAGATATAATAATTTTTGCATTATTTATGCTTTTCCAAAAGGGTAAATAACAAGTTAAACTCTAGGCATTTAGTAGTGTTGCATAACGCTTATAGAAATATATATAAAACGGGATGCTTTTAGTGTTATAATAATAATATTAAAAAAATCTTCTTTGTGCTTATGATTTGGCTGACATAAACTCCAATAAAAATGAGCTCGCTAAATAGATAAATGATAGTAATTTAGCAGTGTTGCATAACGCACACAGCAATCACAGAACTTGCTTTTAAATAGAACAAAATGAAGTCTGCGGAATATGCTTGGAAGTTATGTGAACTTCTCTTCATTTCAGTTTCCGATGTATGTTTTTCATTCAAGTAGAAGGAACAAAAAAAAAAAAAGAAAATCAAGACGAAGACGAAACTTTTTCGACAGTGTGTGTATATTATTTTTCGGGGTGGTTCTGTCTTCCAAGGTTTATCTCTTGGAGTTTGCTTGATTTGAGGCATTTTAGAGTCGGGCTACCCTCAGGTTTTTCATTGCTTTTGGCTTGTCTGTCGGTTGTTTATGCTTGTGTGTTGCTTATAAATTATTAAAAAACGCCCCGACTGGCGGCAATAAAGTTCACTGAATTTGACTGAATTTGAGAAAGAGTAAGTCTCACTAAATGCTAGCCAGATTAACTAGCTTAAGTGAAAGCCATGTTTTGATTAAAACTTTACTACGCTCGAGAGCCTGTTGCTTGCATGAAAAAAGTAACAAAAAAAAAAAAAAAACAAAAACAAAAATACTTAACTTACTTTTCCGTCAGCATAAATATCCAATTGGAATTTTGTCAGCCTTTGGCATCATCCCCTGAGTACCATCTCACCTGGCACGCACACACGCTCATTTCTCCATCAAATATTTATGAACTAACAAGTAGTAGTACTATGAATACCCTAACCTTGCAGCAAATACAAAACTAACACGGCCCAACTACAAGTAAAAAACAAGCAAAATAAAACACAGTCAAGTTTCTCTCATGCCTCGAACATTTTAAATATCAAATTGCTGTTGAAAGTTGTTCAAGTCACTTTTGCTTCTGCTTCTTTTCCCTCCCCCTCCACTTATTTTACCCCCCATTTTCATCTTCTTCTGCTTCTTCTCACTTTTTATGCTATTTTTTACTATTTTTATTTTTTTTGGTTGGAATCTAACGAAACTCATTAGGAATTCAAATGTAGTTGGTCACTTCAACAGCAGCATGTCAAAAATAGTTTTGTTTTTTTTTTTATTTTGATGAATGTACAACATTCATATACTCTGTAGAACACGGCTGCATAGGGTATATTGAGTGTTCACTAATGTCTACTTCTTGGCTTAACATTTTTTTGGGTGCTTTTGAAAATTTTGAAATTAATTTAAATATTAAAAAAAAAAAAAATTATTTTTAATTTTGATTTTTAATTTTTGAAAAAAATTAAAAATTATTGTTATTTCTTCATTTTTCGCAAAAAAATTATATTCGTTACGGTCCCCGGTAAATAGGATATATTTAGTGTGAACTGATCTTTATTTGTAAAAATTATTATACCCTGTACCCATTGAAAATGGGGGAAAACGGGGTTATTACATTTTTATAAGAAATTTGCGTTTTAATTTTTTTGAAATTTTTCTTTCTATCTTTTCATATTTTAAGATGGAACAATTAAATTATACTATTTATTAAGATATATTTATTAAAGTATATTTCTTAAAGTATCTTTATTAAAGTATATCTAATAAATTATAAATAACAAATAATTATTGTATAGAACATTTAAATAAAATGAAGATGGGTTTGTTGATAATAGTCCCAATAAATCAGCGGGCGGCTTTGAACAGGACGGACAATTTAAAACTAGTCATAAAATTAAATGAAGGAATCAATTTAAAATTGATAAGATTATCTGATTTCAAGTACTGAAATCTACTTCAAAATATATTGATTAAATCTCGTCTACTGCTTGAGCTTCTGGTATTTGCCGCATGTTTCATCGCTTGGAATAGTTTTGGAGGAATGCAACTTGTGAAAACTTGTGCTACTTGGACAAATTGCCATAAATTTGGACTTGGCTTGTTGTGGCTGGCTGTAAGGAGCGAAATAGCCAGAAATTGTTTCCCAATTAAATTTCAAGTTAAATTGAACTTACTTGGGCTAATTGCATTAACTAGATTGACAGCTTGAGGCCCACAAAATGTTCACTTCAAACCCATCAAGTTCGTTCGTCTCCCCTCGCCATCCCAAAATGCCAAAAATTTTGTTGAATTTCCTTTTGCCTGTTAATCTAGGGAATTTAAAGAATTTGCTGAAAATATGCGAGCAACTGAAACTATATAGAACGCAGGTAGGAATGAGCTGGAAAAACCACAGAATGAAATATATGTATATGCAAGCAAATGCAAGCAAAATATTTTCTCTAGCATATTTGTGGTTAGTTTTCTTTTTTGTAACACGACGTACCAAAACCAATCCTTTAATCCAGACAAACAGAGAGAGACAGAGAGAAAGGCAGAGAGAAGGAGAGATAGAGAAAGAGAGAGGGAGAGAAACAACATCAAGCGACAGTCATGGTGGCAATTGCTTTAACAAAACTCAAAGCAAAATGCTGTTGCATGCAACTCGCTCAACAAATTGTTAGACATGCCTCAATTTTATGCAGGGCAAAAATAGGGAAATTCAGGAAAACCTGCAGTCAAACGCAACCGACAGTAGAGCACACAGCAGCCCAGTTTTTAACATTGAACAAACCGACTGCAGCAATGATTCTTCTTCTTATTTTTGTGTTTTTTCTGTAGAACTTACTTATGAGACTCGTGAGGCCTAAATGAGTTGGAATTTGTTTTCAACTGCCGTACTACCTAACCTAAAAAACTAATGAGCGATATAAAGCAATATTGTTTCTTTAATAACTTTTGTGTTTACTAACCAATTTCTGTGCGGTGTTTAGCATAGATTAATATAATTTTAAAGCACATATATTCCAAATAACAGGCTTCTATGTTTAAAATTGTAAAAATAGGGGTTTTCAACGATTTGTGGGTCAAGTGGGCTTGCCATGCACCATTTCATATAAATTTCAGCTGCGCATGATATACATCTATCTACATTCCGAAGTTGGCAATTGTAGTTTCTTATGTTTTTACGCTTCTTAAGATTTACGCGTTTATGCAGATAGCTAAATCAACCCAACTCTTCATTATGATCAAGAATATATAGTCTAACAAGTGATCAAGCCTGCTCAAAGTTATACGAGCCTTTTTCAATGGGTGCAGGTTTACCGAAACGGCTCAACAGATTTACCGTAAAAATTCGTAAAAAATTTAACTGAAGGCGAAAAGAAAATGGACACTCAACGACTTCAACTTTGTTATTATCTTTGTCTTTCATTTCCATTCCCGTGCTCTGAAGGAACCCGACCAAACAACTCGACAATGGACACGGCCCTTCCGCTTTGCCGTTCCTCAATTCTCCATGCTTATCTGCTTTCTCTTCACCTCTCTCTCTCTCACTCTCTCTGTCCTTCTCTGCTTTCGTGCTGTCCATTTTGCTGCATAGCTTTGGATTTTTCATAAACTTTATGCATTTTGTATACAGAGTCCGGCGAATCAACGGAAGCAGCTGTGCCACTGAATCGATCTCCTGCTCCTCTCCTCTGCCCCTCCTGCTTAACTCTCACAACAAACCACAGTGCACCACTCCGCACCACTCTGCACCACTCTGCACCACTCTTCGAACGAAAAGCGCACTGAAAATCGCTCAATGCATTGCTAACTAACCACAGAGCACAAATAAAACTCCTGCCACACATGGCAGCTGCAAAATAGTTCATAGAAAGCACAATTTACACACTGCCGCTAAATACACTGCGCGAAACGATTGCCATGCAACGCAATTTATTGAAAATTGTTGGAATTTCTGTGTTTTAAATACATACAAATTTCGATAAGAGCTAAAAAATTGTAAATTTAAATTTTTATTTATTTTGTTTAGCCTTTAAATGCGTGAATGCATCTTAAAATAAATATAGTATTTTTTTATGTTTTATTTTGTAAAATTGTAACATAAAATAAGACTGAATATACGATATATGTTTTCAAATAATTTCCTATACATTTTTTTTAACCCATATTATCGTGACTTATACTAGATATATATATTACTTATGTATGTCTTATAATTCGTAGTTTTACCCTTTTCTAAAAATTAGTCATCTTTTATTTTATTATGTCGTGTAATTTTGCCATTCTACCTATTTTAATATAGTATTATCATATTATTTCATCCGCACTTTTCGTATAGAAAAAGTATATAATTTGAACCCATCTAAATCGGAAGTTAGAAAATACAGCATATAAATTTCTATGATATTTTCTCTTTCATTTTTCTTATAAACCAATGGTAATTTAATTCATAGGCTAGCGACGGCTGTCGAGTGCGTCCGACTGTTGCGCATAGTTTAATTGAATTTTCCTTTGTGTCTATAGTTTTTTGAAGAATACGCAAACTTGATTATTTTGCTGTAAATAATATTTTTGTAGTACTTGTGCTTTTGCCTGGGAAAAGTTACATATGCTTACAGTGGGGGTGGGGCGTTGGGCGTTGTGGGCGTGGCATGCAGCGGTAAGGGAATTGTGGCATTGGAAATCAATAATGAAAATGCTATGGAAGAGGAATTTTTGTGGCAAGTTTCTCTCGTTGCGTTTCAAAATCAAAAAGTTTAGTTTACAACAATGAACAAAGTTTGTTTGTCATATGCATGTGTGTGAATGCATATCTGTGTGCGAGTGTGTGTATGTGTGTGTGTGTGTGTGAGTGTTGTAAAAGTGTATGCTGCTGTTGGCTTACAACACTTATTGCTTGCATTGTTGAGGCTGTGTTGCAGCTGCCTTTGGCGTTTGCCATTGTTTGTTGTATCGGAATGTTCAATATACTAAGCACAACAGCTAAAACCAGCAGAAGAAGAAGCAGCAGCAGCAGTACAAAATGGCGGAGGGGAATAAGAAGAGGCAGATGCAGAAGCAGAAGAAGTGGAAGAGGAAGCATTGCTTGTTGTTGTTTAAGGATAAGCAGTTGGAAATGCCCTTAGAGCGGCAACATATTTTCAATTATATTCTATACAACATCTTTGCACGTCTTCCTCTCTCTCTCTCTCTCTCTCTCTCTCGCTCTCTCTCTCGCTGTCTCTTTCGCTTGGGCATAACAATAAGCAATAAGCACTTGCAATTTATAGACTGAACAGCTGCAAAACTAAATGAATACACAACACTTATTTATAATTCCTAAAGTGCAAATTATTCCGCATTTCTGCCCAAATATTTCAAGTGTTTTGTGAAAAGTATCTATGAATATGTATGTATATGTGTGTGTATCTGTGAATGGCTCTGTCTCTGTGTGTGTGTAAATTTAGTTAACGAATTCAATTCATACACATCTTACAACGGATTTGCCGCACAATTGCAGCTTGAGGGCATTACAGGGTCCAAATTATTGCGTGTAATAACAGATAACAGATAATAATAGCAGTAATTAAATTAACAGCATTATTCAATTATCTTATAAAATTATCTACAATTTTAATGGGTACAGAATATAAGAACAAACTGAGCTGCCTCTATTGTATGTGAATTTTATAGCCTAAAAATTGTTTTTCACAGCTTAAACTTTATTTTCTCGACCATTCCTAGCTTTCAGAAATAAAAAAAATATTTCTTTCATCAGAAATCAAATAAATAATATTATTTTGCGTAGATAGAAGCTAAGATATAGATAGAAGCTAAAATAATAAAGTTTCATTATGGTTTTTATTGAAATATAGTTGATGATATGGGGTACAATAGATCTTTTAGATCGCAATGCAGATTTCCCACACTAATAATAATAATAACAATAATAGTAGATGATATAGGGGATATAGGATATATATTGTTTTCACACATTTTTATAAAATAAAATTATTTTCTAAGGTGATGAGAACGCTTGGCACATTCGAAATAGTACTATCTGACCAAAGCCAAATTTTTCTAATATGATATTCAAAGTATGGGAGATATTTTTATTAATTTATTTAATTTATTTATTTGAAATATTTTATCCTAATGCTACAAGTATAAAACTTATTACATAAATGAAATAACAAATTTAATTAATTAGATTTCGATGAAATTGGTATTATTAAATAATAAGCTTTTATTAAAAATATTTTAAAAATTGGTTGCTAACATATACGTTCTGGTTTCTGAACGATATAAAATTTAAGTTTTAAGTATTAAGTATTTATTAATATATATATTTTTTGTGCAAAATTAGACTTGAAAAAAATACTTCTATATTTATAAAAATGTAGCTAACTTTTGAATGTTTTCTTCTCATTTTAGGTAAGTCCTATCTAAAAAACTGACTGAGATAAAAAGTATGATGGGTAAAAGTGTAAGTTGAAAAAGAATTATTATTTAAATTTAACGTTTTTTATTTTTAAGATTTATTTTAATTTAAAACTTTAACTATACCCTGAAAGACGAGCGTAAAGACACAGCGAGTGTTGGGCTGAGAATTGATAATCAGATTAGGTTCATACCCTCTGAAGACCCTAATATCGTAATGGGGAAAATGATGATGGCTGTGGATAATAATATGGTTTCCCCTTAACGAGTGTCGGAAAATTGCATCAATTGTTGCCAATTGTCAGTATCAATATATCAATAGTAACTTAATCATGGAAGAGCAGATGAAACCAAATGGAGGACAAATGAAAAATGGCAAATTCCTTTGATGTGCAAGTATGTGAAATACAATTGTGTGTGTATGTGTGTGTGAAGGTGTAGGTGTAAGTGTGTGTGTGTGGATTAGTTTACTAGCAAAGTACAGTGCACACAGCGACAGAATTGAATGACGAATTTGAATGGCAAGTGTGCAGAGGCGTGCCGAAAAGGGGGATTGAAATGAATTTTCAGTGCAGGCACAACAACACAGGAAACTAGCTAAAGCCATAGAAAAAGTGAAATTAGTCATTTGCAACAGCACCGAAAGGTGTACTAAAAACCCAAAGAGGCGCCAACTACACTCAGAAAAAATTATTACCCAAAACAACTACTATTTTAAGAAATTTAATTTAAATAAAATTTATAATATTATTTTCATAAAAATCATTTTGAATCTTGTAAATAAAATTATGCTTATTCAAAATAATAGTAAAACTTTATAGATTTTATGTAAAAGTAAAAAATATTTGTAAAAGTAAACCAATGAAGTTTGTAAAGTTCCGAACATTCTTTATAAAAACTTAGATAATGCTGTACATATACATCAAAATAAGTTTCCAATTAAAAGAGATATGTTTTATTAAAGTTTTTGTTTATTTTAAAGTTTTGTAGAAGGAGAACAAAACTTTAAAATATTATTATTAGAACTTTATTTTAAAGTTTTGTTCTCCTTCTACAAAATCGAAGTGTACAAATAGACCTAAAAAAAAAAAAATTATTTTAAAGTTTTGTTCTCCTTCTACAAAACTTCAGAATTTTGATCGCATGTGTAGACCTTTCTTGTGGGGTTATGGATATCTGTGTCTAACTTTAAAATAAAGTATACCTTTATTCACCTGCTAAAAAACTTTGAAATAAAATAAAAATTTGATAAAGCAGATCTTTCTGAATTAGGAAATTATTTTGATGAAATTCACAGAATTGGTACATATATTTTTAAAGGATTTAGAATTTTTAATTTTTGTACATTTTTTAATAAAACTTAATTATAAACATTAACTAACAGTTTACATATTTAGCTTAAAATTATTCTTATAAATTTTTCGTTTGTTTGTTTTTTTTTTTTAATTTTATTTATATTTATATTTATATTTATTAGAAATGCTAATTATATAGTTCTAACAATTGTGTTGTCGTTTTTCTGAGTGTATGCGAAAGGGCCTGTAAAAAGGTGCAAAAGTGTCGCTGGGGGGCCGGAACTATGGGGTTTAGCTGGGAACTAGCAAACTTCTGACGGCTGCTTGACATGTGTTCAAGTAGCTGGCTTTAACAAGTGAAAGGCAGAGAGAGAGAGAGAGAGAGAGGAAGAGAGAGAGAGAGAGGTGGAGAAGAATAGAGTGAGAGGAAACGGCTGTTGCACATTTGCCACATGCAATTTCATCATGGGAATGTAACGGTGCTTGGGTTTTGGACTTCATTGTGCTTTTTGCACATTGAACACGCACATTGAATGGGTGTAACTATACAACACACACACATATGCATGAGTGTGTGTGTGTGTGTGTTCTGTGTGTGTGTGTGTGTGTGTACAATACGCTTACAGCAAGCTCAACATGTGCTGCAAATGGGCGTCTAACGTCAATTGTTGTTGTAATTGTTGCAATCGAGCCTTGTTGAAAAGAAAGGCGAACACACACACACACACACACCTACACTCAGAGAAATGCGAACCTAAATTTTCTTAAATCTCCAATTCAAAATAAAAACAGGTTATTTAAGAATATAATATTTATAAACAATGGTAATTTAATAAGTAATAATTTAGCAAACGTTCGAACGTGCCAACAATCTGGCAACGCCAGCTCATGCTGCCACACTTGTCGACTGTGGTTGTGATTGCCAAAATTGGCACTCAATTTTCAACACTCCAAGTCTGTGTCTTCTTAGCAAAACTTTGATGCATCATATCTCACTTAAGTTTTAACGAATTTTGCTGAAATTTACAGAGTTGCTAGATGATGATAAAAATAGAATTTATGTAGATGGATTTGTAACTTTTAAGTGTATAAATTTATTTAATTAATTTTTTTTTAGCGAAAGGGGCGTGGCATCCAATACTTATGGGGTTTTTTACTACTGCTTCTGCCTGTTACTTATTTCATAGGGGTGTAAACCGATTTGAACCATCTTGAGCTTAAACTGTATTCACAATTTTGGAAATTCTGAATTCTAAATTCTGGCTAACACGTCTATTGACCCGTTTCTGGCTTGAATCAAGCAAATACCTTTCTATTTATTTTTCCGAGTGTACTTAAAATAAAGCATATGGTCACGCCAGCTACTGCATTAGTATTAAATGTCTGCCTTTAAGTGCAACTGCCTCGCAAATCCTTGAATTCAGGCATAAAATATTCTCACCTTCAACACTTGCCTCGTTTCATTTTGAGCCTCAAGCACTATAATTTGTTAGTTAACACTGGCAATTAGTTATGGCCCATTTTGAGGGCGAGAGCTTGAATAATTCTCAGCAGTAATTGGCAGCATTAAAAACAAGCCGGATGAGAAATTGTTTCAAGTGCAAACAAAAATATGTAATCGTTGTTGTTATTATTAAATTAAAAACTAAATTTATTTGCAGATTTTTTTATTGGCTTAAATTCAATTAAACGTAAAAAAAATTATATTTTTTGTTGATAAATTAAATTACATAAAATTTAATATTAAAATTTGGTTCCTGTATTTTTTTTTAATAGGTTAAAGTATTAGTCTGGAATTGCAAATAAATATTAATATTTCAACGGATTTTTATAAAAAACTGATTTTGCTCTAAATACAAATTTTATGATTGCTAAAATTAACGATAATATGTAGGTCTATTTGTACAATTCGACCAGAATTTTGATCTTTGGTGTAAAATTAACGATAATACTAAGCGATAAAAAGTTGTATATATAATATACTATGCATTTCTTTGAGAGCCAAGTGCCTGAAACAATTGTCAGTATACAGAGGAGGTGGATAAAATATGAATATCATGAAAGCCCGAGTAGATTCTAGCTGAATTGAGTCTGAATGCGCTTTGAGTGCTTTTTACGCGCCTGTAAACAAGTTGCCTCCTCCTTCCCCTCCTCCTCTCTCGCTTCTTATGTGTGTAAATAGCTAACAAAAAAAAAAAGAAAGAAAAAAGAAAAAAATGGAGAAAATGAGGTCAATAACAGGTAGATTATCAAATAAGCATTTGGGGGGCGGCAACGTTGGGATTAGGTTGCCACAAAAGTCAGAGAGCTTCAGGCAAAGTATTGCAGTTGAATGAAGGCATATTGCACTACTCACACATACAGCTTAAGTGTGCGTGTGTGTGTGCGTGTGAGTGTGTAGGTGTGTGTATATGTGTGTGCCACAATTCCACATTTTGTGGGCATGTTCAAGACGTCAGCATGCTATGTGTGCTATCGCTGCGGCTCGCTCTTGGCATACTCTGTCTGTCGTCTTGTCAAAAGCGGATATACAAATTTGTAAAAAAAGTGCAAAAAAAAACCCATTTTAAGCCCATACTGAGTGTTGTTAATGCATAGATCTCTGCATCTACTAAAGCTGCACTTTACAAATTTGACGTCTGCCTGCAGTTGGCACTCTGCTACCTCAAGCAAATTTTTTCCAAACGCTAAATCCTGCTGAATTACCCAAAAATCATCAAAAAAATCCAAATGCCACAATTTCAAAGTTAGAAAGTTGAAATTTCGTGCACATATATCTACCTATTTAATGCAATTGCTTGCAAAATTTCATGAAAATCGCACAAAAAATAACAAAGTTTTTGAGAAATAAAAAAAAATAAAAAATTAAATCCATACACAGTGTTGTTAATGTGCAGATCTCTGAATTTACCAGACCTAGAGGTATACAAATTCTATATGTGGCTGCAGTTGGCACTCGGCTAACTTAAGCATACTCTTCCCTTATGACAATCAAGCCGAATTACCCAAAAATCATCAAAATATCTAAATGCCACAATTTTAAAGTTATGAAGCTGGAAATTTACACATTCATAGCTTACTATTTTGTGCATGTACTTGCAAAATTTTATGAAAATCGCACAATAAATAACAAAGTTGTATGAGAAATAAGATGTTACACTGCTTGAAATGCTTCGTCTTGGATTTATGTATTGTATAAAAATATATTTATATGGAGATGTACCCAAGTGGTCTTACGCCCTTACCCTTGAGTTTCTCATCCCTTCGAACTGAATCGCAACATGCGTGAAGGTCAATTTATCGCCTAATGACGTCGAACAATGACAGAGGGCCTTCCCCTTTTTGTATTACGCCTGACTTCTTGAAGTATTGAGATTCAGATTGTGATTGTGCCAACTCCTTCCCACTCTCATGCTTCCAGTCTCTCCCCATCTTCTCTCTCTCTCTATCTCTCTCCCTGCCTTGAACGCTTTGCTTTTGGTGGTTTCTCTATCAAACATTTTGGCTATTTGGGTTCAAATTTAGCGCACATTTAGTTTGATTTATTTGCCCAATACTAGTAAGAACTAATCCGGTTTTGGACATTGCGATTTATAAACGCAATTACACTGGAAATTTGATAAGCATTTTGGGCATTTTGGGGCTTTACGGCTCAATTCCATCTTTAATGAATGCTACCAAAGTGTGCAATTCGTTATGTGTGAATACAAAGTCTGAGTCTCAAATGAATTTGATCAGTTTTTGTATACACCCTTGATTATATTCATAAAAATAGTTTTGAATAGAATTTTGCATTAAAAATAAATTAAAGAACAAATATCTTGGACTCTAAATGCAAAAAATATAATGTGTATTCTACGAAAAATTATTGTTCAAAATTAAATTTAAGAAATAAAGTATAACTTAAAATATGTTCTTATTGAGAAACGCTAGCAACAAGATTGTATATTTGAAAATAAGAATTAAAATTCTGAAAGTTAGTAATTGAGAATTATAATCTATCTAAGCTATATTTTGCTTAAAACGAGAATGCAAAATTAAATTTTCAAAATAAATTTATTCAATATTATAATTTAGTATTTAATATTAAATATCATGCTTATAAAAGGTGCACTGTAAAAATTACATATTTTATGGTTGAATCTAGAACTTCCCGTTAAAAAATCCTAAGCAACATTTTTTTTTATTTTCGGTTTTTGATGCAAGCGCTCTATTGATTTCTCAAATTTTTTCTACTTTTTGCATCTCGAAAAGCAACGTTTTAAAAGCAGAATTTGTGATTTTTTTCTCTCTGTGTATATTTACAACTTCAGCTATTCAAATTAATTAATTTTGGGGGCTTACAACTAAGAGTAAATAAAGAATGAACTTACCATTCACTTGAGCCTTGGACACGTTCACTACATCAACTACATGTGTATGAATGTGAATGTGAATAGAGTGAGTGTGGGTGTGAGTGTGGGTGTGAGTACGGGTACTCGTTTGTCGAAATGTTTGTGCAGACATAACCATAACCAAGTTAGCAACATCCTTGTTCCGGTTATAGAATTGCGTTTAAGCATCAGTTGCTCTGGAATTTGGCTTTCACCCTTTTGGCTTGCTTTTTATTTAGCTTTTTTTGCTTTTTTTGCGCTCGTTTCGTTTCGTTTTATGCTTGGGCAGTTTGACTTGACGAAAAAGAAACAGGCAGACAGTGAGAAACGGAAAGAGAGCGAGGGGCAGAGGCAGCACCTGACCAAAGTCAGGAGCCAGAAGTTCTGGGCTGCCAAAAACAAATACAGTAAACTGACAGAACAAACATCGAGAAATGTCGAGAAAAAAGCGACAAAGAAAAACATAGGGACAGCGTTAAACAGAGAAAGAAAGAGAGCTAGAGGGAGGGAGAGAGAGAGAGAGAAAGAGAGCAGACGAAAAAAAATAACTTATTGCTTGGCAAAGCGTGAAATGTTTACGAGCGAGTGACGATGGCGACTCAAGAGGCAGCCATTGCACTATGGAACAAACTACCAAAAATAAAGCAACATTCCATATAGTTTTTATAAAAGTTGGTTTTAGAGTGAAAATGTGTGATTAAATCTAAGGTTTAAATAAATAAACAAAATAGTTCATCCGAGTACATTCATAAAATTTTCAATTTTGCAGAATAAAAATTCAATTTTTAAGGCTTTAACCTTAGACTTGCGAATGCGGGCTAAGTTGTTTGTTTAATAACTTTTATGTTTATCAACCGATAATGTTTTAATTTTCAATATATATTTAGATGATTTTAAGCTATGCATATGCAAAATTATAGACTTCTGTGTTCAAAATTATGGGACTTATAGCGTTTGTTTAAATTTGCTTTTTAAATTTTAAATAAACACAATTGATATTGCATGCAAGTGCAGTATAATGGTATCCCTATTCCTTAAAAAGGGCGCAGCCACGCCCACTTCTCTAAAATATATTCGTTGTGCTTTCTTAATCGCAAATTAAAAATCCAAAAATACAATTTTGCTTCGCTCTTGCGATATGAATTTATGCCACAAAATTTGTTTCTTTTTCCATAGTGCCTCGTAAAAAGATTTGTGAGTGTATAAGTGAGAGTCTGCCTGTATGTGTGTGTGTGCGTAGCGCAAATCTTATCCTCTTTACTAGCGCTCGCTGTTTCGCTTCTCATCTTACTCGCCGTGCACAATTGTAAAGAAAATGTTATTAAGGATTTTCTATTATATAACAAAAAGGCGTACTAAAGCGCAGACACGAGCGAGACAGCGCGACACGGCTCTACAGAGGCAGCTAGAGAGAGAGAGAGAGAGAGAGAGAGGGAATATATAGAGAGAGATAGAGAGAGCGAAAGCTGGCATGAAGAAGAGACAACAGGACAGAATGGCAGCCGGCGACAGGCGACATTTATTTTTGGTCTAAGGCACATTTGGAACTTGATGTATACACACAGTATGCTAGTTTCCAAAAAAATGAAAATAAAACCCCCCCTAAATTACACATGCTGCAGTCGAGAGTGCCTGACCAAGCAATATAAGCAGATCTATTTGTAATAGAAGATCTCAGCTCATAATTGATTGAATTTGTATATCAAATTCAAAAAGTAAAAACAAAATGAATATATATTTTAAAATTTGATAAATTTAAAACTTATATTTATTTAATGTATTTAATGTATTTATTTAATGTATGTATTTAAAACTTAAAGAGTAAACAAAAGTGTTAAATTTGCCATAATATTGATGCAAAAGTTATTTAAATATTATTTATATTTTTTTAAATGTATAAATTCGCACATAAATAAATACGCATAGATTTTAATACTCTTTTCAAATTTAATTAATCTTATTTTAATTTTAATAAATACGAATGGATTTTAATATTTTTTTTTTCAAAGTTTTTTTTTCATTGTTCGCCAAACTTTGAAAGTTAAAAAAAATTTATTATATACTTTAACATTCACTACATTATTTAAAATATATTATTTATTAAAAAAATGTTAAAGCTTTTAATTAAATACATACATTGGCAAATAAATAAAATACTTAAATAGTTAAATATTAAAATTCGTTGCAATCAAAAAATTTTAAAAGCTAAAAAATTCAAATTATGAAATCCAAATGTTAAAATACCAAAAAAATTTGATTTGTATTTAAATAATGTATTAACTTTATTAAATATTAAATTTATTAAATCATATTTATTTTTGGCATTATTATTATTCGAATTTTTATATTTCGAATTTTTGGTTATTGATTATTGAAAAGTATAAATGATTTTAGCTTTAAGATTTATGCTTTTTTTAATGCTCACATTTATTAATTTATTCACACATTTAAGTGCGGCATTTGGCATTTTGTTTGAGGTTGACTTGGGTCTCTTGCCAACTGCTGACAACTCGTTGACGCGTTTTACCCATGTCTAAGTCAATAAGTGTGAGTGTAAGTGAGTGTGAATGTTGGTGGTGTGAGTGTGAGTGTGAATGAGTATGATTATATTTATGCTCAAGGTTCAGCTACAAGCATTTGTCAAGTGAACCCAAAATGAGCGAGCGACAAGAAACCGAAATGAATGAATGAGCAAGCAAGTGGGTGTATGAATGAGTGCCTGCCTGACTGAATGCATGACTAAATGAATGAATGAATGAATAAATGCCCGACTGAATAACTGAACGCCCCACGCTCTATGTGCATTTCACATAGCACTTTATTATATAGCTGCAAGATCAACAAGGCTGCGAAAACATTGAGAGAAAGTAGCGAAACGCATAGAGAAAGAGATAATAAAAGAGACAGAGAGAGAGAGAGAGAGAGAGAGAGAAAGAGAGAAAGAGCGAGAGTGAAAGAATAGCAGCTGCAAAGCGCGCTTGAATGCACTTTTCTTTGCGTGCAGCTAAAAGGAAATACGCGCTTGAATAACAGCTATATACAAATATATTTTTGTCTATATAAATATATACGTATATGCATATACATACATACATACATACATACTATATATGAAGGTATGTTTAAGTCTGAATAAATGTACAGTGGCAGAGCTGACAAATGGCAATGGCAGAAATAGCTTTAAAACTACACAAAAAGCAAAAAAAAAAAATGTGCTTCGTTAGGAAAATTATAAAAAAATATTTTGTTTTTTTTAGGATTTCTTTGAAAGGATTTACAATTTTTTTTTTCGATATTTTGATATTTTAAATTTTTATTTTTAATACCTTCAAAAATGTTTACAAATCAAATTAATCGTGCAGATTATCAAATTGAGTTAATTTTGAATACTGCAGTCATATTTTAAGCTAAGAAGCAAACAAATTTTGGATCGTGAGGAAAATTTGTAAAATAATTTTTATATATTATTTACCATAATAACATATTTGTAGTTGCTTTTGAAAGGATTAAACAAAATTTTTTTTTTTAATTTTTGTTCTAATTTTTTTTAAATCCAATTAATTATGCAGAAAACCAAATCGATTGAAAAAACCGCCCAAAGAACTTATTATATTAAATATTTAATAATAATAAATAATAAATATTGAATATAATAAAATATATTAAATATTTATTATATTTATTTTGTTTGTATGTACTGCTCTAAAATAGCAAACCGATATTTTTGCAACTACGTATTTTTTATTCATTTTAGTTATATGATTTAATTTTAGATATTTTTGCAATTGAGATATGCCGTTTTAGCTATTTTTCGTATGCTTTTTGTTGCCTGCTCACCAGGGTGAAGTGTGTGCAGTGTGAGCAGGTTGTTATAAACTTACTTTCATCTGCTGCTGTCTTTGATTTAAACAATGTCAGCCATTTTGCAGCTCGCTGGCGCCCTCAGAGTGTGCAACAACAAGAGTTAGACACAGAATAGCAACAACAACAACAACGACAAAAGTAACAACTAGCATAGCATGAATGCCAAGCACAAGCTGAACGCAAAGAAGTTGGCAAGAATAAAAAGCAAAAAAAAAAAATAAACTAGAACTGGCACACAAATAAATAGAGAGAGCGTATGCTGATAAAAGAGATACGAAGAGAAAGAGAGAGAGAGAGAGAGAGAGAGAAAGAGAGAGAGAGAGAGAGAGGGAGAGAGGGGGCGGGCAATGCATTGAGCTTGTGCAATTGCATGTGGCAAAGGCAAGGCGACAGGGCGCAACGTGTCGTATGATTTACGCGCCACGCATTACGCATACGCCGCATATGCCGCTGACTTTAATTGATTATTTAAGTTTGCTGAAGCTGAAGCTGCAGCTTTCTGCTGGCAAACCAGGTTATTAAAACTATATATATACTGTAACTATAACGCAAAAATCTGCATTAGATGCTACACTGAGAGAATTATATTAATAAACAAATTATAACAATAAAAATTTTATAAATAATAAAAAATAATAATAAATATAAAGAAATAAATATACATTTTCTTTGCCAACAACTAAGCAAACTTCTCTTCTATATAATTTAATTTTAATAAATAATATGAATAGTCGGACGCAATCCACAATAAAATATTCCACAATTTGTTTTTCTATTAATTTTTTAACAAAAACATCAATAACATAAATAACTTACATAAATTATATAAAAACAAAAAATGCGATAAATAAATAAACTCAACTTTTTGTTTTAGGTACTGAATTAAAGAGTTATTTATTTTTTTTACTTCTATGTAGTTAAGGAAATCAATTAAATTACTTTTTTTTTTAGTTTTTATTACTTGTTACTTTTAAAATTAAATGCACAACAAATCTTTGCAAATTCGAACAGTTTTAAAAAGTAAAAGATACTTTATCTATAAAGGGTAAAAAAGTGTTTTCAAGTCAAATCTAAAAGTGCTTAGCCTCGGCTCAGATATATTTTGGCTTTTTGTAATGATTTTTTTGCAGTAATTTATGTGTGTATTATGGTTTAAGCTTGAAGATTTAGTGTTAAGTGCGAAATTGTCTCGTTCTGTCTCCCTCTAAGTTTATTTGTGCAGAATGCCCAACCACAAACATTGGATTGCCTTGGCTTGGCTTTGATATTTTAAATGCTTCACCTAATGGTCAACCGCAAAAAGCTCATTATTATTACCCCTATGGAGGGAGATGCAGATAGAGTGAGAGAGAGAAAGGGGGAGCGATGGAGATGGGCTGCACTTTGGCACAGTTTCAGTTTTAGCCATTTGACATTTGACAATTTATGTGCCATTCAATCTATTCAATTGCTTTCGACCTCCCCTGTGGCTTATGCGGGGTTTATTTTATGTGCTTTATTGTGCTGCGGTTACCTACAGCAATTACACTGTTCAAAGCCGGAAAGGGCGCAGCAGATCAGTTCAACGCAAGGCTGCAGTCGGACGTAACCGACACAAGGACACCGTGTCCATTATATTTGGCTCACATTTAAAGCAATATCTTGAAACTTAACGTATGCATGCGGTATACCACCCTCTATCAAGTCCAGCAAATTGTCTGTTGCATATCTACGCTATTGCGTTCATAGAGAACGAGAGACTTTAGCTTGAGCATTTGGCTGCTGTGCTAACTGCTTACTGAATAGGAGAACCTAATTACCAAAAATTGTGCATGTACAAGCTATATATATTATTGTCCCGATCAGGAATATATCTAGCCCTTCCCGCAAAAAATATCGTAACCAACATATTTTCGATTTTCGGTTTTTGATGCAATTATGTACAACTCATCTACACAAAAAATTTCATAATCTAAATCAACGTAATTACTGAGATATCAGCCTGTCAAATATATCGTAAGCGCCACATTTGCTGCGATTTTCGAACGCGTTCTCGCGAAAAAAAAAACGTTTGCCTGTAAAATTTGCTTACGATTTGCACGCGGGAAGGGCTCGATGTATACCTTGAGATGTCTAACTTAATAGACCCTTTTATATATTTTTAAAGTACCGGGTCTAATTTAAACACAATGGGACAATTACACTGCGAGAAAATTTGAAATTAGTAACTTTCTTCGAATTGTTGCAATTTCAACTAGAATTATATCTTGAAATAAGAATAAAAATAAATTACAAAAATTGTCTTTAAATATAATAATTAGATATAATTAACTATAATAATATAATAATAATAAAGAACTCAAGAAATTCGGAAGAAAGTCAGATGCGCCCGACTGATCATAAACTTGAATCTATTTTATTTTAAGAATTTTTTATTAGCTTTTTTTTGCATTTTAATTAAAATATCAAGATCGAAATGAAAGAAATTCTCGACATTTGCTCTCTGTGTGTTTGCAATGGCAAAATTATTAATAGAATTCGTATTATTTGGTGCAATTTAAATTCAGTTGCCATTTGTCGTGTTTAAGCACATGACACAAAGCAGGAAAATCTCTCAAGAGAGCACACACATGGAAACTCCGGAGAGCCAGAGAGAAAAGCCCATGCTAAAGCTGACGAAATTACGTTTTTAATGCAAACAGCGTGTTACACGTAAGTCCCCTGTGCTTGACTCCGATGTGAGCTCAAGTGAAGCAGAAGTGGAGAGCAGGGAAGGGGAAAGGTAAGGGAAAGCAGGGAGTACCGAGTTGAAGCTAGATGGATAGATATAATATGCAATGTAATAAAACATATCATTATTTAAACAACATTTTCCGCATGTGTGTCACGTAGTGTGCCAGACTTGATAGGCGATTTTCGAATGAAATGTAATTAGCGACAAGTTGAAATAAATTCATAAAATTATCCATAGCACATGTATTTTACTTTTGCACTGTGCGCAATTAGCGATAATCCCCCATTATACCAATATTGGCCATAAAATCTACATTTTTCGAACAAATGCTGTAATGTGTGGTTTTTTCCGCATTATTTTGCAAAACAATTCGTTAAAGCATCAGTTAATACGATTTTAAAACAAAAATTTTGCCTCCCGAAAATTGCTTTAAATCTATTTTGAATTAAATTTTTTTTTAATTACAAAAAATTTTTTATTTTTATTATTAATTAATGTTTAAATTTAAATTTCGAACTCAAATTATTAAGCAAAAAAACCACACCGGTTGAGTTTTGGTTAAGCTACGCGCATTCAAAGTTCAACAAAAATGTTTAAAATGCGCGTAGCGCGAGCTGTTGTTACAGGGTACATATTTAAACCTAAAATATCACAGTTGTATAATCTTGCTTAACAATTATCATTCTTTCTGCTTTTGCTCTTTGTCTTATGGCTGAGTTTTGCGCTTTTGTCCGAAGTTTATACCTTATTATCTAACACCCAGTAGTCCAAATGTAGTTTAGATGGTTGAGCTGAGCAGTAGCACCTGTCCTAACAGCTGTTGAGCATCAGCCGCGAAGTTGTCGCTGCTTAACTTGGTTTTTTTTTTGGTCCCTTTCTGAAATTAACCCCCAAAGAAAGGCGAGAAAAAGTGACACAAAAAAATAAGTGTATAATTAAAAAAGTTACACAAATTACCAAAGGGAGCATTCCCTTTTCTGTGTAGGCATGCCAAAAAGCCCCCAATCCCCCAATCCTGCAATCCTCAATCCCCTACACAATCCTACTTCTTTAGACCCACTATCTGGTTTGAATCAGTCATTGCTCGTACTCCTCGGGGCTAACCCCATACGCCGTTTGTGGTGACCTTTTGCGTGCGGCTGTAATTAAATGTTGTTTATTAAATGCGTGTTGCCATTCACTCACTCATTCACTCATTCATTCAGGCATTCGTGAGTACACTCATTGTTGTCACTTATGCTTGAACAAATATCACTCGACTTGCGCTTTTTTCGCGCGAATACAAGAAGAAGAACGTGCTCAAAAGGCGCCTTGAATGAATACAGCACGATATATAAAGCTGACTTTATTTACCAGTCACTTGCTTAGGTCATTTATCGATAACTTTTAATATTAGCTCACGGTAATGCTATGGATAACACAAGCTAACTTTTGCTTCAATTGTAGACAGAATCTAAAAAAAACAGGTCACTTGATAAGGTCAGTTATTGATTAATAACATATTAAGTTTTAATATGTTATCGAGAGTTATCGATATTTATCTGTAGAAGTTTTCTAAATGCAACCATTCACGCAGGTAGATTTTGTTTAGATAATTTATCGATAGGTTTGCTTATCGACAGTAAAAGCTGACTTAAGTTGTAATGGTTTAATACGCGCACTTATCGATAACTTTTAGCTCATGTGTATTTTATCGATAATTCAAGCTGACTTTAGTGTTAATAATTTGCTAGTTATAAGCAATCAGGCAAATACATTAAATGACCTAATTTATACATATATCGCTTGCTTAGGTAATTTCTCGATATCTCATGTTATCGATAATGGAACTTATTTGAATAATGCTGCTTAACAAAATAGGTTTATACCTGGCTCCAAAGCAGCAACGAAATGAAATCAAAGCGCCAAAAACACGCACTTACGCACACACACACACACACATACACTTATACACTCACACACTCACACACACACGGACACACACATGCACATACGCACACTCACTGCAGCAGAACAAAACCACAAAAATGCCGCCAATGACTTTGGCTGCCAACGTCAAAGGCCTTCCCAAAAAGTAAGTTAAAAACAGAAAAAAAAAACCCCAACAACGTTTAAACAGAAGTGTGTAAAAAAAAGGGGTGAAGGGACAGAGCGTTAAAGGGGCGTAGCTCTAAGCTGTCAAGGGGGGGCAGGGTTGTTCGGAAGGGGCAGGGGGCTAGGGTTGCCACACTACCAAAAGGCCTGGCAACACATCCGTTTGCCCTTGCGGCGTTTCCTGTCGCTTCCTTCCGCTGCCACACACCTCACTTCTGCCCCTTCTCCCATCCCTCTCTTTCGCTCACCCTCCGGCTCAGCAAAAGAGAAAAACACGCAAACCCAGACGCCCCTGTCAGTTTATCTAA
This sequence comes from Hypselothyrea guttata, assembly GCA_035045125.1. NCBI lineage: Eukaryota > Metazoa > Arthropoda > Insecta > Diptera > Drosophilidae > Hypselothyrea > Hypselothyrea guttata. The sequence goes on from JAWNNJ010001782.1 coordinate 93,506, forward strand.
CACGCATTCTGCCCCTCCCATTCCGCCCACTCATCACCATGCGTCTCTCTCAATATGGGCCAAATATTGTGTGCTCCCAGAAAGGTTAAAAAGTTGGCTTAACTGCGACAGGGAAATACTAGATCAGCCATAGATGCAACCAAAATAACAAGCAAAAAAAAAAAAACACCAAGAGAAATTACACTGAGCGAAAAAATCAAAAAAATTTTATACACCAGCACTTCCGGTATTGAAAGTTCACAGGGCCAGAGAATTTTTGATTCACAAGTTTCAAAAGTTTTTGAGCACAAATTAATTAATTAATAATTTTTTTTTAAATTAAACTTTATTTGTAAGCTATTAATTAGTTTATTATTATTAAATAAATTATTATTTATAGTGTGTTAATTATTATTTTATGTTCTACACAAGAGCATTCTTAGCATTTCATTTAATATTATTGTTTATTATTAGTATATTATTTATTACATTTTATTGTGTTGTTTATTATTAATTTAATTAATAAATTTGTAACATCATTCATTATTTTATTAACTTTTATTATAATTATTACATTTTATAAATTAATATTATTTTTTATTTAATTATTTTATGGTTTCTTTTTATTTATAAGCACATTTTGACTTTAAGAAATTTGAGTGCTTACTTTAATCTCGTATCAGACTAAATGAGTTTTAATATGACCTTAGCTTAATTTATTATTTTCTATTTTACTTTTAAGATTAAAACAAAGCTTCGTAGGATACATTCTTAATTTAATATTGTATGGTTCTTAAAACGATATGCTCTGCATATTAGAAATTTGAACAAAACAGAATAAAGTAAAGAGCTTCAATGTGTAGAATTAATCGGTCTTCTTTTTTTTCGGAGTGTATAGAAGGAATGTTAGGGTTACCCCCAGAAATACGTAAATTAACAAAACCTGCCGCCAATCATGTACTCAGTGCGTGTGTGTGTATGTGTGGAAGAGGGAATACCTCTATTGCGCCGCCTGCTTGAGGACATTCCCAAACCTAAACTAATTCGGAAACTCTGATACACTTACTTCGGCTTAGGCTAACATTTTGATCACATTTGTAAATTCTATTAGGCTTGTGAAACTTAAATGAAATTTATTTTCGACCCAATCGGTCTATTAAATAAAACTCGAGGTTTCACTGACTGACTGAATGACTAACTGACTTAATGATGGTCAATAATACTACGAAATCTAGTATCAAATTAGGTTAGTTAAGTTATTAATAGATAGTCTTCCCGAATGCTTAAAATTTTTAGTTGAATTCTACGAGCGCAAAATATGTGCTTACTTTGTGTCATTTTGAATGACTCTCATTTGACGTTTCCTCGATCGACAGCAAAATCATTCAAATGATGTTTGTATTTTTGTATTGAACAAACTGGTTCGTCATTCGGATGAAGTGGTTCACCATTCATATATAAAGTATTCCGTCCTTTGAATGAAGTGGTTCATCATTCGGATGAAGCAGTTCGTTATTTAAACAAACTGGTAAGTCGTGTGAATAAAAGTGGTTCGTGAAATGAATAAAGTGGTTCGTCATATGGTTTGTCCTTTGAATGAAGTGGTTCGTCATTTGCATGAAAATGTTCGTCATTAAGATGAACTGGTGCGTCATTTCAATGATTCGGAAAATCTGCTATTAGACTAGGTTCAAGTACGAAAAAAAAACTGCATTGTGCCTTTCAGGACAAGAAACTTTAATGGAAATAGACGAAGAATAAGTTCCGGTTTTATGCAAATATTTTAGGGAACTTTGATATCCAATTTTAGATGCAGAGTATTACAAATTCGTGAATGATTTTCAGCACGTTTCGTACGCTTTTTATGCGGAGTTTACTTTTCAGCTGGCTTTGCTTTGACAGAAGCCTTTCTAAACATGCGCCAGAATGGAAAAAATGAATGCACAAGAAGTAGGAAAAACAAGCTGAGTTAAAAGGGATTGCTGTGTGCGCTGGGAAATTGAAAAGCATGCTTGCTCTGAGTGTGTGTGTGTGTGTGTGTGTGTGTGTGTGTGTGTGTGTGTACGTGTGTGTGCGTGGGCGATTGCGTGTGCGGGAAAATTAGTTTAGGCAATGGGGCGCATTTTTGAAATTCATAAACTCAACGGTTACGTGGGTTACGAGCCAACTCTTTTTGTGCACACCTCTCTCTCCCTCTCTCTCTCTCTCTCTTTCTCTTGCCTCTAAGTATGTGCTAATATGAAGTTGACTCCTTGCGCCAATTTAATTGGCCTGTCTGACTCTGTACACAACTTAGCGGCATGCCAAGCTCAACTAAAATGAAAATGAAATCCGAAACCCCAAAAAAAAAGAAAAGAAAACAACAGAAAAAAAATATATATAAGCTAAACAAAACGCAATCAACCTTTTCATGCTTTTGAATTAATGACGCGCACACGCGGCGTATGAGTGATGCGTGTTGTAGGAGAATTAGAGCATGGTCTAGTATATGGGGCGATTATTCAACAGATGATTAACTGCGCTTGGCCAGGGTAGCATCTGATATAAAACACCGCATGTGTTGTTGTTTTCAACAGCATTCAGCCGGAGACAGCGTAAAAGATAAGCGACATAAGACCTAGATGGAGGTCACAGGAAATATTGACTGCACAAAGGAGACCCATTAAGATAAACCTCTTGAAAATTATGAAAATTAATCCACATGTAGAGAAGGGTGAATATGACCTTTGGAGTAGAATTCTAAAAAATTAAAAATAAAAAATAAATAAAAAAAAATGTTTCCATTAAATCATTGCCCATTGCTAGACGTAGAGCCCGAATTTCTCACCTTCAGTTATCGAATAATACGTCGCTTTACAATTGTAAATTTAAAATAAAAAAAAAATAAATAAAATTTAGGATCTAATAATAATAACAAAAATAAGATCAGAAAATGTGGAAAAAATTTAATTAAAAAACTAAATCAAATTAAAAGAAAATGAATAAAATCAAAAACATTTAAAGTAAATTTTTCTTTTCAATAAAACGTAAAATTGTAAAACATTTGTGTATACTCAATTAAAGGAAATCTCGTTTAGTATTCAGTCAATTAGAAGCTTGAATGCTTGAATAACTTAAGAGGTAAAACTCTCAATTAGAATCTCTTACAAGTCCATAGGAAAATACTATTTTAAACAAACTCTGGCTATAAATAGGATATTCGAAGAGCAAACAAAAGCCTGCTGGCAAACAAGCTCCTGAAACTATGTAAATGTCTAAGACGCCCTTGTGTAAACGAGTTTGAATATTATGGCTGTAATCAATCACAATTTGTCAACAACATGAATGTGCATGAATATGATACGTATTCGGTACGAAACTGACTGCATTTTAGATACATATAGGCGAGTTTGCCAAATCGTTTACATAATCCTAATTGGATTTGAAGCTTAATTGAACTTTGCATTTTAATTGATTTTGCACGAAATCAGAAATGCATTGAATTTCTTAAGCACTCATATGGTTCGCACTTAATTGCCTAATGAGTGCATTCAAGCATTAATTCATGCACTCATTCGGTCCTATAGATGTACCATGCGGATCAACATGCCATAAAATCGACACAATTTTCAGCTGCATAAAAAGCAATGAATAAATAATATTTACGCTCAAAATACTTGCGTATCTTGTATATCATATACACATAGATGTACTTAACTAAAGCTGCTTAACTTGCGAAATGCGAATTTGGAGCAGCAAACTGTTTATGTGATAGACTTTATGATGCCCTATAAACAGGCTGTTAAGAGCTACACTCTAGAGAAAATTCATTAAAAAAGGGACGAAATTTCGGTCTCAATATGCTTAAAAGTATGCTAAATTCTGCTGCAAATTTGTTGTCGAGTTGTTAACGAATCAAGTCTTAAATTTTAAATTGTAGATTTTTGAACGTATTTATTTATCTATTTGCATAAATATTTAATTAACTTTTCAATGTTTTCTTTTCATTCTAGGTAAGTCTTATCTGAAACGCTGATGATTATTATGCTGGGTGTAAGTTATAAACAAATTAAAATGAGATTTGTAAGCTTTTGAAGTTTATTGTTAAATAGGAGCGCGCAGCGCGAGCTGTGTGTGTTTTATGTTTTAATATTTTAAGTACCACACCAGAGTACAATAAATATTTCAGATCGCAATACTATAGTTCTGCATACTAAATATAATAACTATTAACTAGAAGTAACCAGTAATATATTTGATCAGGGACCGTAAATAATGATTATTAACGAAATTTTTAAATGAAAAAAATCAAACGCTTAGAATCGACATACCAAAAAAAAGGATAACATCCTTTTAATTCTTGAATGAATTTCCAGAAAGATTTTTAAATTTCCGATTTTTACGATTTACTTCACTAATAATGATTAATTTTGAGTAATTGATATAAATCTATAATAAATATAATAAATTATAAGTAATAATTATTTTGGAGTAAAAAAATTAAAATCATACATAATGATTTTATATGATTTTTATTATTTTTCGCTCAAAAATAATTATTACTTAGAATTTCTAATTCAATTACTTGAAATTAATCATTATTTGGGAAGCAAATAAAAACAAAATTAATATAATCATTATCACGTGATTTTAAAAAAAAAACTTATAATGATTACGGTCCCTGTATTTTATATACTTTTAAAAATTTGTTCAACTTTAAGTTGTTTTTTTGTGCATTTTTTAATGATAACATTTTAAATTGATGTTAACTACTTGTTTAACATTTGTTGCGTTAGTTTAACGATTATTTGCATTTTATGTGCAAGAATTATGTCAGTTTGTGTGGAGTTAATAAGTGCTTTCAGTGTGTACAAATACATTCAGCTTAATGCGTGCCATCATATACATATGGAATTTATATGGAAGGGTTTTACAAACATGCCACGAACACTTCATTAAAACCAAAGAGACGGACACAGATACGCATAAAGGAGAGTAAAATGGAGAAGCAGGTGGACATGCGTTATAAAATAAATGAAGAGCAAAGCCAAAACGACATTTTTTTTTTATTTCTTTTTTGCCATGACATTTCATTAATGCAACGGGTTGACAAACCCCCGCTCATTTGCTCAGAGTTCAATGCGGAATACGACAAAAAAAAAGATGCACCAAAGTCTATAATTCAGTTAACTCTTTGGTCGTTCGCCCATCGAATGCATTCCAATAAAAATTGCATTTTTAAGTGACTTTTGCGTGTAGCAATTGCATTTATTTGTTCTCACTTGAATTGCATTTTAAAAAATAGAGTAAAATAAAAAAACATATTTATAAATATTTTTTAACTGTTAAATGTTGCAAATACCTCTCATATGAATGTTAGGAAGAATTTTAATTTAAAATAAGTTAGCTTATAAAATTGATAGGATTCTTAGAATACAACTTAAATAATTTTGTAATATTTGCAGAAAAAGTTATTCCATCTACAGGTTTTTTCAACAGTTTTTAGACTAAAGCCAATTGTTTTAAAGTTTTTTCTACTTGATGATGTCTATTCCTGGGTAGAATTCAATTTCAGACACTTTATAGTTTACAATCATTCTTTCGTACTTCTGTCCATCCTTCATAAGAGTGACAAATGCGTTGGTTTTAGTTCTACTGAAAATACTCAACCATTTAAAAGTTATTTCTTCCATTTCATCATTGTCTTAGCTGCTCGTATTGTTGCAACATTGTGAAGATTTTTACTGCTGGCTTACGTCTATCGTACCGTATTATATTTTGATGAGGTATTCAACAAAGAACTGTAGCCATTTTTAAAAGGAAAATAGATAAATACCATGCGCAAGTCTCAGGTGCTACGCCCCCTTTATGACCTAATCAATAGAAACCCAAAAACGAGCGTTATATTCAACATACAAGATTGTGATTAGGAGTATATACTCTCTTCTATAACATATAACTGTCCTGAAAAGCGCATTGAAATAAGTTCACAAACACAAAAGTTATTAAGGAAACAATTTGCAGGGTTTTTCTCGCTCACTGCAGAGAAGACGAAGAAGAAGCATTGCTCGTGTGTTTCGCATATATTATATAAACATTTTAAAATTATTTTTACAATAATAGAGCGCATGTTATTCAAGTGTAGGTCGCATCCGACTAGTCGGCGCTGTCCTTACTGATTTACGGTTACGTTGAACCGTAGACTAATTGCCCTGGCAATGCCGGCTTGCACTATACGATAGAAAGGCATGAAATGGAATCCGTAGAGTTTGTCTTTCATATCAAAGGTTTGTCTTTCATTGCCAACAGCTAGAGGGGCTTACAATTCTTACTGGGTGAAGGCTGCAATATGGAGCTATAAATAAAACTCTGTGTGCGTGTGTGTGTGTGTGTGTGTGTGAATGGATATTGGCGTGTATGTGTGTGTGTTTACCTGTTATCCTTTCGACTGTTTATTTTGGCCAATGGCAAATTTATTGATACTCGCACGTGAAATAAAAAGTCAACAACAAATTTTGCTTCAATGTTGTCAGTGAAAAGTTTGTATTACAGTACGATATTTTGAGCAGTGTAGCAGTGCGTGGGAGTGAGCATAAGGAATGCCTTTATGTGCTTACACTGAGCGACAAATTGAAAAGAATTCCATTTAGGAATTTACAATCGTAATCATTAAAAGAAAGAGTAATATTTAGTATATCTTGCAATAGAAATAATATTTCTTTAAAGTAGAATAAAATAAAATCTTGGCTTAAGAAAAAAAAGATTTTGTTTATTTTTGAATAGCAAAATTCTAGTTTTAAGTTTTTTATTTTCGCAGCGTTGCCACATTGTAGTTGCGAGAGAAATCGAAATGGGACGATAAACATAGAAGTTAATAAAGCAAACAATTTAGTCAAAAAAGTTAGATGTAGCATTGCTGTTGCGCTTTGTAGGATATTTTATAAAATTTGTTAATTAAATTCAAATTTTTAATAATTGTATTTTAAATTTTTTACATTATGCACAAAATATTGAGTGCAGGGAATTATACTGTCGAGTGTGTACGACTGATCGGCTCCATCCTTACTGGCTATTTTATTTTATTTCATTTTTGAGTTGGTTAATTTTCAAGCTGGAATTTTAGCTAAGTTCTCTTCTGCCAACTTTAGTATTTTCGTTCTGTGCAAAATATGAAACTCGGAATTTGTGTGTTTTTTTCTCGCTGTGTAGGGGGCGGCTTTATGTGCTCATAGGGTAGCTAAGTATGTGTTTTTTTCGGTAGCAGAAGAGCGAGGTCGTTTGGTGAGCATTTGTCAACAGCGAACGCTTTGGCAATTTAACAATTTTCACTTTGCTCCGTTAAGTTTTTATAGTTCTTGATTTTATTTACTATTTCCATTGTGTGTGCTTAGATACAGTGGAGTTGGGGGGGAATGAGTGCGAGGGTGATGTGTGAAGAGAGAGGGAGAGGAAGCAAGCGAACGCGTCAAGCGTTAACTGTAAATTGTGTTGCAACAACGTAAAATTGGCTTCATTTTTATTGGCATTTGCAGAGGGGGAAAGCGAAACAGAGGGGGGAAAGTTAGAGCCGGTGACTCTAGCCTCTCTCTATCTCTTTCTATGCTTGCCACAGGTGTGTTACCTTTTTTTTATGTCGTCTTGAAAATAAAACCTGTATAAACGGGTCAGATTAGTCAGGCGAAAGTCTACAGTCGAACGTAACCGACAGTACTAGAACCTGTACTTTTTGCTACCGATATATACCCTTAACTTCTTTCTGTCGATTTGTCCGTTACATATCTTCGTTGTTTCATATCCTATCGAACAAATGGTCTGTTGCATATCTTCGCTGTTTCTAATCGGAAGTTTAAAGTCGGACGTAACTGACAGTAGTAGACACCGTACTTTGTGTTTCCATTCTCACTGCAACACTGTCTCGCACACAGGGTAATCCATGCACTCCCCTGCCTTCTTTACCAAGTCAAACAAATGGTCTGTTGCATATCTTCGCTGTTTCTCAATGATTGTAGGGGGCGAGGTATCAATAAACAATAAGAAAGTTAATTTGTTTATTCAATAGGATAACCTATATACCAAAATGGTGCCTCTGGTGGGTCTGATACTTGGCAAGATCTATAAGTTTGAACGAGAAGATGTATATGCCTATATCGATCAGGAATACATATATATACTTCTATATAGTCTGTCACGCCTCCTTCTGGGCGTTACAAGCATTTCCAATTTGCACTAACTTAAAAGACCCATTTGAACGTTTTTAAATGTTCAGGTTCTTAAAAGTAAAGTCTTTGGTCCGTTGGTCTGGCTTCTTTGCTTGCTTTTGCTTCTTTTGCTGTCTCTTTTGCTGTCGTTGGCTGTCTCTTTCGCGCTGCCTCTGGGCATGTGTATTTGCTCACGTAATTCCCTAATTAAATACTTAAATTGTAATTGCTTTCGAACGCTTTCACGACACAACAGACCAAAGACCAGCCTCAATGTTGCCAGGACGCTCGCCTTGGCATCATTAAAACGCGCACAGGTAGCACAAACACACATATAAGCACACAAACACACACACACACACAAACACACACACACATACACATACACACACACACATAGTGTAACATATGCTATATGGCTTGTTATACAAGAGCTACGACTCTATAGACTTCCATATAGAGATGCACTCAGAAGAAAATCCAAGTACGAAAGCATATTTTCAAGCATCTTAAAATCAATCAAAACATTTTGATTTAAACAAATTTTTGTTTGCTTAATTTAAGCGTTTTAGGATTGTTTTCAATCTTGTTTGTCGTGAAGCAAATTTTATTTTAGTCAAATTCCCGCTAATGTCCTGAAACAGTCGGAGGCATTCTACATGAGAAAATCTTTTTTTTTATCTGGGGTTTCATATTTTAATCTAAACTTTCTTATATCATTTATTTTTTAATGAAATTTTATTGATTATTTTAATTTTATTATTATTTTTTAAATTTAAATTTGTAATTTAACTTTTATTGGCCGACTGGTCTTAGTCGACACTTTAATAAATAAATAAATGTATTATCTATGTTTATTTAAAAAAAATAATTAAGTATTATTAATTTTAAGAATTTTTTACGTTTAAGTTTGTTGCTGTTTTTGAAATTTTATTGCGATTTTTGCTTAAATTGGATTGGAAATTTCTAGATTTTTTTTTTATTTAAAATTAGAAATCGAAGTTTTTGTCTTTCTTTTCTCAAAGTGTCTTTATGCTACCTACAGCTTAATGATACCAAACGCACACACACACACACACACTAAAAAAATAGGGAGAGAGCGAGAGGCAGATAGTGGGTGGGGGAGTGAGGGAACGAGGAAGAGCGCCTTGTACTAATGGCAGCAACAGCAGGTGCCCCATGCCCCATGAAGGCAACTTTATGATATTTATAATTTGCATATGGGCACATGAAATGAGAATTTAAATTTAGCTTTACTGCATGTAGAAGCTGCGGTAAATTGAGTCTCAGTTGATGACATTTTTATAATGCGCTTATCGATAACAGCAGCCGGTCGATAACCTCTTGATTATTTAACTTAGTTTGATGCTGATTTAAGTTCAAAAGCTGCGCTTCTTATAATCAGTTTTAACAGCAATTAATAACAAACTCTGTAGCATCTGGAGTAAAGTTACAGAGTCTGACTGTCTCCTGCAAATAAATTATAATAATAAAAATATTAATATTATAATAATAATATTAATATAATAATAATAATAACATAATTATAACCATCAAGAAAGGCTACAGTCGGACTCTCGAATGCGACATATCCACTATGTCAAGTAAGGCAAGTTGTCTGTTACATATCTTCGCTGTTATTTCTGCGACCATTGATGGTGAACGCCATACACACATTTCCCTCTTTGACTAAGTTCATAGACCCATTGGTACACTCAGAAAACGAAACCATTCTCACTTGATTCAATTCAGATAGGATCAAAAGTCGTGTTATCAAGAAATTACTTTATCTGAGTAAGAACTTACTTAATTCAAGTAAGAATCATGTATGTTAATCCAGAATGTCTTGATTTTCAGTAAGTTTTGGATAGTTGAGAATATTTCGGATTGAATTAAACAGAAAACAAATATTGCTACACTGCTCTTTCGGCTTAGTGCAAACGTGATTTTTCTTCAGTTAAGAAAAATTCCGCTTAACTTAAGTATTTCTGACTTGAAACCAGAAATATATTTCGTGTTTTCGAATGTAAGCAAAAATTCATACCTAAATCAAGAAATACCAAGTAAGAAACTTTCTAGAATAATTTAAGAAATTTTTTGGATTGATTTAAGCCATGAAAATCAAGAAAGATTCTGGCTACTTTTCTCTGAGTGTACTCTTTCAAAGTAAAGGGTCTAAAAATGATAGTACGCCTGGTGCGCAAACGTTTTTAAGATGGGTTTTTAATTCCAGTTCAAGAATTGAATATTGTTTATTTATTAAGTTTAGACATGCTTATACTATTGACGGTAGTTCGTCATAGAACTCATTCCGATGGTGCTTGGAAGATTTCGATTTGTGATTCACTTGGATTGATCACGGCATTGAGGTCCCTGCATAGGATATGGTCACGTTCGGGATGCGAATGCTGCATCCAAAAGAACAAACGCTGCGTTGTGGTATAGCACTTGAGCACATAGATGCGACCCGTTTTACACGATTCGACGCGATGAAATTCGAAGGCTCCTGGTATTATCGGTAGGTTCAATTCCACTTTATTGGTATGCCGATCTTTCCAGCACAAATGCAAACCGGTCTCGGCATCGCGATAGACATAGATCATGCCCTTTCGGTTATCGGGTTCGATCATTTTCACGCCCTGTTTCATGCGGCCCGCCTTGAACTGTATGAGCGCTTTAATGGCCATTTTGGATGCATTCAATATACCGTTCGGGAGGAATTCATAATTGAAAATTGAATTTCGAAAGCAGCAGAAAAAAAAACAAACAAACCAACAAACAAACAAATATTTTATAAGGGATGTCATTGAAGCAAAGCGCCGCCTGCTTGGACTGCGGCTTCCGCAATTGTTCAAATATCAATTAGAAAAGCCAGCTTAATGTGTGTGTTCGGTGTGTTTGTGTGTGTGTGTGTGTTTTACAGAGTTTATAGCATACTTCTGGGCCACCTTCGACTGCAATTGACCTTTAATTGCGCACTTAAAAGCACATAAAACGTGCCCAGCACTTGCCTGGACATGCCCTCAGCATATGTACAATACAAAGACCAATGTCAAAGCATCTCTCTGTGTGTGTGTGTGTATGTATGTATGTGTGTGTGTGCGAGCCTTGGTAAGTGCGGCTAACTTGGCTCTACACAATTAAATTAAAGTGATGACCTATGCTTCACGTCCTAAGCATCAAAGCCAAGCAAATACTTGCACTGTGAAAGAGACAGGTATGGCAGGTGAGAGCGAGAGCTCAATTGGAGCGAGTGCTTAAGTAGAACGAGAGCTGCAGTGGGGAAAGAGCTACAGAATAGCGAGAACTTAGCTAGAGCGGCAGCTATAGAATAGCGAGAGCAAGACCACAGCGGGAGCTCAAGTAGAACAAGGGCTGCAGTAGAGCGAGAGCAAGAGAGCCAAAGATATCGAATAGCGAGAGCTCAGTTAGAGCGAGAGCTATAGAATAGCGGGAGCAAGAGTAGAGCCGAGAGTTCAAGTAGAACGAGAGCTACACAATAGCGAGACTTCAATTGGAGCGAGAGCTATAGAATAGCGAGCGCAGGAGTAGAGCGAGAGCAAGAGGAGAGCTAAAGCGGCTACTATAGAACGAGATTTCAAGAAAGACAAGAGTTAGAATACAGCTAGAGTCAATGTATAACGAGAGCTACAGTACAGCGAGTACTACAGTACACCGAGAGCTAGAGTAAAAAGCAAGCTACGTTTTTCTACTTTTCCAGAAGGTTTCAATTTCAATGTTTTTCAGCTAGTTTTTGTCGAATTTAACCTATAAACTATTTATGATATTGCTTTCCCCATTGGTTTAGCCAAGTGAAATCAATTAGAAGTTGTACAAACTACCAAGTATTTAGTAATTCGAGATCTACAGCTGGGCTTGCGACATCAAATGTGCTGTGTGCAGTGATGTATTCCCATTACATAAAACTATGTAGCATTTGTGAAATAAAAATTGCAATAACTGCCTCGTAGCTGCCTTTTTTCTCCATTTCTCCATTTTTTTTCCTACGATTCTGCAAGTTTTGCAACGCCCCCCAGTTGGCGCTGTCACGAAGGGGACAAAAAGTTACGAAGATAAATGAGATGGCATAAGTTAGACGACAACTGCGAGCACAAGACGTGCAAAAAGCAAAGAAGAACTGTCTCAAAAAAAAAAAAAAAAAAACAAAAAGCAAACCAAATAGAACACTTAAAATTGATATGAGAGAAATGGCAACAGCAAGAGGAAACCGGCAAGACGAAAAGATACGCTGTAGACTAATCTGCCACAAAAAACACGGGAATTGTCGGATTGCCGCTGTCTTAAGCTCGCAGCAAAGTCTCGCATAGTTTCCCTTAAGCCCAATGCCAGGGTATTTGTGTCAAGAATTTTGGCTATCCAAAAAAAAAGGTATATATATATATTTAGTTGTAAAGTGCAAGTAAGCCAGAAAGGGTTGGGCTCAACTATGCGCAGGCTGAAGGCAGACAGTGGAAATTCTTTATTTTTGGCAACTATTTGTAGTTGCTGCCTGCTCGGCCCCTTTGCTATTTTATTTGATTTGTATTTTCTCAGTTTAGTTGTTATACCCTGTACCCAGAAAATGGGTAAAAAAAGGGTTAATAACTTTGTGCTAACTGATAAAAGATATAATATATTCATTCACATAAATTCTGTCTTCAGTAGTTATAGAATTTAAGTACTATTCTTACTTAAATGAAGTTCAACATGCACTTAGAAATTTAGCTTTGGTTATTTTTTGAATTTATCTATTAGTTTTTAGAAGTTCTCTGGCTTTTCCCAATTGAGTTTTGCTCAGTTTCAAATATGCAAAATATATTATTAGTTTCAATTTACTTGATTATCTAAGTCTCTCTGTCTGCTCTGGTTGCTTTATTAGCATTTAGTTTATCACAAAACAAACTCATTTCAACCTAACCAAACAACAAACTAAAATCCATGAAAATAATGCTGTAGCATACCAAAAGTTTACAGTTACTCGGAAAAAAGAATAGTCTAAAATCCGGCATAAATATTTCAGCCAGCTGAACAAACAATGTCGATAGTTAGCGAGCATTTTTTTGGATCTCTGTTTTTTTTCAATTTTTGTCTAATTGAAAAAATGTTACAAACATTTTTTTCCCGATTTTTTTAGGCTCTGTACTTTGAAATGGTAGAAAAGGGTCTATTAGGTTGGTGAAATTGGGAAATCTGTGTAACCGGTATATATGTTTTTGATCAGGACGACGAGCAGAGTCTATATAGCCATGTCCGTTTGTCTGATGGTCTGTCCGTTCAAATAAACACCTAGATCTCGAAAACTATACGAGCTAGAGACAATATTTTCGATATGTGGGTTCTCCTATGCAGCAAGCATATTAAGTTTGTTTTAGATTTTTTATAGCTTTTCCTTTCCCCCGCCAACCACAAAAAACTATAACATATACGTAAAAATTGCAAACTATCCTGTGAATAACATTCCGATCGGATAAGAAACAGCTAAGATATGCAACAAACATTGACGCAACAAACATGACGGATTGTGTTCAATTGAAACACAAAGTACAGTGTCTGATACTGCTGGTTACGTCCGACTGATCTGTTTTTTCCGGTTTCTGGTTTGTTTTTTCAAAGTGTAAACTTTGGCAAAATCAAAACCAATTGAAATTGCTGTAAATTGTTGACTCACTGGAAGCTCAAATTTAGTTTTATGTTCACGCTTTGCAGACAGTTTATGCGTATTGGAAATTTTTTGTGTGCGATAGTTTTTTTGCAATTTCTGCGATAGTTGGATGTTGTTTGTTTTTGTTTTTTGTAATAGCTTAAAAACCTTGGCATTATGCCCTAACGATGCCAACAATTGCGGCTCTTAAGCGGATTAACTCAAGTGCTTCAAGACGAAAATCGCAAATAAAAACTTTACCGAATTAGCTGCACTTTTATTTCGAAAGTGCTCGCGATTCGCACTTGTTTCTTAATTCTTAATTCACCCAGCTACAAATGAGGGCGTCGAAGGGGGAAGGGAGGGAGGGCGGAGGTGTAAAATATCCGAATTGCAATGGCAAATGGCAAATGGGAAATGGGAAATGGGAAATGGAAAAAGGCGAATGCGAATGCGAATTGTGTGGCCAAAAACCCAATAGCAATTTGCTAAGTTGGCATTAAGCAACAAGCTGCAGCTTTGGCTTCAGCTACAACCAACAACTAACAGCTAACAGCTAATATAATGTGCACTGAGAGAAAAAATTCAGAGTTCGAACAAGCTAAAGTTTGTGTCCTCACAATTAGGACAGAAATTCTAGACTCATTTAATGCGAATCTAACCAAGATAAAAAGTAAAATAATCTATATTTATAATAACATTAAATAATAATAATAAATAATATTAAATAGTAAGATATATTTTAAATATTGTCTTGATTGTATTACACATATTTTAATTTAATTAACATTTAAACAAACCAAAGCTTAATTTTAGATTTTTCATATTAAGATTATATCATTTAAACAAGATAAAAAGTAAAATATTATATAATAATAATATCATAAAATAATAAATAATATTAATAATAAATAATAATAAAAATAAATAATAATTTATATTTTAAATATTGTCTTCATTGTATTAAATTTATTTTAATTTAATTTAATTTATTATTGACTTTACATTTACACCACACAAAGCTTAATTTTGGATTATTCATTTCAAGATTATATCAAGTTTATGCCAGTTTTAAAAATAAATAAAATAATATATAAAAATATAGGGACGGGGCAGATCAGTGGGACGGAGGCTACAGTCGGACGTAACCGACCGTAGGAGACCCTTTACTTTGAGTATATGTATGTACATACAAACACAATCAGACGCACACACACTAAGTTACCCGCGTAGGCAAGGCACACCACCCCCCCTCTGCCTAGTGCGGCAAATTGTCTGTGGCATATGTTCGCTGTTTCTTATCCAATCGAAACAAAATTCACAGCGTCGATAGAGAATGCCGTAAACTAGTTAAATACCAAATTACAAATCAATAGCTTTAAAACTGTGGCTACAGCAGCTTTTTGCGGTTTGCGGGGGAAAGGGGGGAGGTATCCAAAATCTAAAACAAACTCGTGCTGCTTACTGAATAGGGGAACCTGAATCCCGAATATGGTGTCTCTAGCTCTTATAGTTGCTGAGATCTAGGTGTTCATACAGACGGACAGACAGACAGACAGACAGACAGACGGACAGACCGACATGGCTATATCGACTCGGCTTGTCGTCCTGATCAAGAATATATATACTTTGTGGGGTCTGCCACGCCTCCTTCTGGGTGTTACACACATTTCCTCTTTGCACTAAACTAATAGACCCTTTTTACTTTTTTAAAGTAAAGGGTCTAATTAAAGTCTTTGCCTTTCTTTTATTTGATTATTTTTATGAATTTAATTCTATTCAAATTATTTGATATTTCAAAATTGTTTAATTGAATTATTAATGCTTGTTTCTAAAACTTTTCATGAAGATGGCAAATTTCCTAATTGAATTTCATTTGAATTGTATGTAAGCAGTTAGTTTTTCTCGCTGTGCAGCCACATTGCTTTTCATGCTACACATTTGCACTTAATACTCTCGGTACATACCAGAAATAAACGAGCAAGAAGTGCTATTAAAATTACTTAAAACCAGCCAACAATAAACGTTAGCAAGGGCTGTGGCTGAGGGGGATGGCTTAAACGGGGGCGAATCTTGTGTGTGTGTGTGTGTGTGTGTGCGTGTGTGTGTGTGTGGTGAGATGGGGAAGAGGTGTTGGAGGGGGGCACGGCTTGTTGCAAGCAGCTTAAATATGCCGGTTATTGATGCTCTCGCTACGCACAGCAGCTATACCATGTGTGTGTGTGCGTGTGTGTGTGTGTGTGTGGGTGTGTGTGGGTGTGTGTGCGTGTGTGTGTTGACACGGCTCCTTAGCATGCCACAGCATGCGATACGCCCAGTTTTCCCTCTGACATTTGCCCCTATTTGCCCATCTCTTGCTCCTGTTGTCGTTTCGGCTGATGCTATACCCTGCAATTAGACCCATAGAGGCACCCATAATACTACATTAATTCCAAGTCCATACAAAAATGTTTTTAAAATATTTATTTATTAAAAAAAATTGAGTTTTTCATGGTAATTGTATAACACAAAATATCACTAAATAGCTAAAAAAAATTTATATAAAATTCGTGTTAAATTTCAACAAACCGATAATATCAATATTGAAATTTAATATAATTAAAATTTGCTATTTAATTTTATAGCGTCTAATGCAATAATTTATAGGTTTTATACATATAGCATTAGGATAACACATTTTAAATAAATAAATAAATCGTTATATTTATCATAAATCTATTTAAATATCGGTATTTATATTTCATGTTCTATATTAATTTAATTTTTGTTTTTTATTTTTATTAACTTTTAATTTAATTTGAATTTATTTTAAAATACTAATTTTTTTTATTTACTGTTATTTTAACGTACAATCGAATTAGTTTAATCCTTGAAACATCAACAATTGTGAAAACAGATTAAAAGCTTTATGTCGGAAATAGAAAGACATTGCTCTGGATTAAACAAAAACAAGGATTTCTAAATTTAACACTCATTGAAATGATTTAAGCCATTTCTTCTGCTCTGGATTAATTGAAGAAGCAGACATTTTACTAGGGGGTTTTTTTTTTTATTAAATATTGAGCTGAGAAATGCTACTATTTGCAATGCTAACGAGCTTATAGAATTCTATAAATATATAAATATATTTATTTATATATAATGTTTAGTTATTAGCATTAAACTTGAGCTGATTTTAATTTGCGTTGGAAAAATAAAATCGAGAAAACCGTTCTTAAAACTAAAATTCATTTAGAAATATAACACCAATTTTAAGAAGATAGAGCTTCTTAAAAGATCATGAATTCAAGAGAATATTTCAAGCGAACTTAAAATTTAAATAAATTACAACTTATAATTTTTCTTGTTGAATTTTTATTTTTTATCATTTATTTTAATTATGTAAAAAAAATTTATTTATTTTTTTAGTTTATTTAAACTGTTTTGCAGCACAATTTTTTGCGCTGTGCACTGTCAGTTGTGTACAGGGTAAGCAGCAGTCGTTCATGCTCAACTTAAACTCAACTCAGCGCTGCTTTTTGTTGCGTCTGTTATGCGTGTTGCATACTAATTTCAAAAATTTTGCCATTACAACTGTAGTTCTCACTGCTTTTAGTTGCTCTCTCCCTCTCTCTATCGCGCGCTCTCTCTCTCTCTCTCTTTCAATACAATGGGTACAAATATAGTTTGTTGCTATCTCGCTCTGCGGCAGATTATCAAGAGACATCGCACAGTGGCCAAAAACAGATTTAGCTGGGTAAAAATGATTAATATTAAATCATATTAGATTTATCAGGCATCAAGTTAAAATGTAAAATAAAATTATTATAAATTAAATTAAATAAATATATTATAAATTATTGTCATTAACTTAAAAGAAAAGTAGGCGTCACAAGCGTTAAATGGGCGTACAAAATTGTTCAAAAACGAATTTCTGTAATCAACATCTTAAAGCGAAATCATTTCTAAATATAAACTAATTTTAAAACATGATATTTTATCATTTTTACAATAAACATAAAAAATCAATAATTTAAACAAATATTTTTTTTTGTCAATTTGTATTTTATTTATACTCTAGCTAACAATCTTAAAACTAATTTAAGATCACAAATTTTAAAGTTAACATCATACAAGTATTTAAAAAACCAATTATTTTTTTTATTGTTTGAATTTTAAAACCCAAAAAACCTTATAATTATATCAAAACATAAAGAAATCTTAAATAAAATATGATTCAGTTTAAAAAAATTGTAATAAATATGTTCATTTTTCTGCTTTAAATTTAGCTCTAAAATTAAGAGAAAAAATTGCAATAAAAATAATTAATATCATAAATAAATAATATCAAAAAATATTAATAAAATGCCAAGTTAAAAAAAGATAGATTTTGGTGGGTTAAAATTCAAGTTTGAACCACGGTGCGTCGACAACACGAGTCTAACAAATTGTTGGCATTTTTTGCTGCTGCTTCTCTTTTGGTTAGTCAAAGGTGAGGCAAAAGCATCTTAACTACACACACACGTACACACACACACACACACATGCACCCACAGACACACACATACACCTACGCACATATGTCTGTTTGATGTTGTTGTTGTTGTTGTAGCACTCGCAACACGCACTTCAGGCCGAGTTCAAAGCGAATTTCCATACACAGTCGGAGTGCAAATAAAACTTTGCCAACTGCCTTTTGCTCTTTACTGGATGGCAAACTCTTTGCTGTCTCTGTTAGCGACGTTACGGGCCTAATTGCCCAGTGTTTGAGTAGCCGTAAAACTTAAAAAACTTCACAAACTTCAAAAAACTCCAGCCTAGGCCAGAGACTAAAGCAAGCCAGAGCAGACAGCATGATAAAGAGCGAGCCGGCAAGACTTATGAAAGCTGCAAAAAATGCAATCTTTTTATTGTTTTTTTTTTGTTCTAAAGAGAAGAAGAGGTTAAATGAATCACACCGTAAGAGAGAGAAAGAGAACGGAAATTAGAGCGACAATATGATGGATAGATGAGACCTTCACTCAGTAGAAAAGACCTTACCACTAGAGCACTAGAATTTTCAACATTTCGTGCGTGGTTTATTAGTTTAAAATTAAATTATTACATTTAAATTAGCCATAAAACAGCAAGTTAAAAATAAATCTGGCATCATTTAAGTTTCACAATTATTTATTCTATAAAATATTTAATATATTTTTAAATATTTAATATATATATTTTTCTGATTATTGTAAAATATAATCTTTTACTATATAGTAATACAATTTAAAATTAAATATTAATAATACATATTAATACATACATTAAAATGCCATTTTGACTTAGTATAGAGAAGAGATAGGTACAATAAGAATAACGGAGATATTCAAGCGAGATATATGTATATGAGAGAGAGAGGAGAGCGAGAGGCAAACAGAATGTGATTGAGCAAATGGCGTCGCTTTAAGTGCGCATTTAAAGCGTCAGCTCAACAGAGATTTGTCAAAAGTCAAGGCAGTCGGGCAGGGTAAGCCTCAAGTATGGTCAACCATACAGCAAACACAGACTCACACACACACACACACACACACACACACACACACAGACACACGTGTCATAATTGTCAATGTCAAGTGCGAGTGATAGTTAAGCCCACCGACAAAGGACAACGGACAAGGGCCGAAACAAAACTGACCACAGCTGTAACTTCGGCAGGACCCCATCCAAACCCATGTAAAGCCAGGGCACAGCTGAGAGCCCACTGCCAAAAAATGGTTGCCCGGGCTTATGTGTATTTATGCGGATATTAAATCTAGTTTCCGGCAAGCGGAAGTGCGCCATCTTTAAAGACCAAGCAGCTTTACTTTACTTTACTTGAGAATGTCGCATTGAGGAAACGTCACTAGCCTTAAGCATGTCCTGTACAGCAGGAAAAGAGAGAGAGAGAGAGGGATAGGGAGAGGGAGAGAGGGAGAGAGAGGGGGAAGAAAGAAAAAAAAGAGAGAGAGATGGAGATAGCAGAGTGTGAGGAAGATCGAGCAATTGCAGGCGCCATAAAGTATGCAATGGAATGTGTACTAACAATTGCCTAGAGAAAGAGAAACAGAGAGAAAGAGAGAGAGAGAGAGAGAGAGAGAGAGAGAGAGAGAGAGAGAGAGAGAGAGGGAAAGAGATAGAGAGCAGCTAATGCTAATTTTAAGAGTATAATAAACTTCAGCTGACAACAAATATTTTATTTAAATTATGAATTTATTTATTTAAAAAAACTTTTTTGTATACAACCACTTTGATTGAAATGAATATATTTTTTTTGTTATTTTCTGAATTTTTTGTATACAAAAACTTTGATTGAAATGAATATATTTTTTTTTTAATTGTTAGAATTTTAAATGCAGATTTTGTGAATTTTTATTTAATTAAGCAAAATTTAACTCACGTTTATATGTATTTTTTTTCCATCATTTGAAGTTTTCTACTAACTGAAATAGATTTCAAGCGGCTTGCGGATATTTGCGCTGCAAAAGCTGTGCCACATTTGATGCAAAAATGATGGCACCCCGTGGCAAGTGCACAAAATGGCGGAAGAGCGGAAAAACATGGATGACAACTGGCGTCCCAGTGGCTATTTGGCAGTTGATGCTGTCGGGGCCATAAACGTATCCGCATCCGTATCCTGGCTGGCTTGTCTCTTGGCCTAGTTCACAATTTTAAGCATTACGCCTCGAACAATAATTCAGGCGTTCTTCCGCCTGTCCGCCTGTCCGGCTGTCCGTCTGTCTGTCCGGGGCGCAAAAGTCGAATAAAAATCAAATAATAGCGCAGTGCAAAAAGCAAGAAAAAAAATAAAACACGAAACATGCCAAAAACGGCAGGCTAATAAAATGTTCTGGCTTACTCTTTTCTATATTCTCCTTCTAGTTCTCATTCTCATTCTCTTCGTCTCCCTGTCTCTGTCTAAATGTCTTTTTCTCTCTTTCTAAGCAGTAAAGCATTGGAATTGAAACAAAAGTTAACCCAGTTGCTGCTGCAATGAATAAATTTTTGCTTAGTTTTGTCGCAGTTTTCAGTTTTCGGGCACACCAAACCAATTCAAATCTGGTATATGAAAATGCTGCAGTCGTGCGCCACCGACTTTATATAAATATTAAATTAAATATTTAAATACTCAAATATTTTTGTTTTAATCTGAAAAAATGTATATATTATAGTAAATAATATTTGGTTTTATTCAAATATTTGAATTTTTAAAACAACAGCACGACGTCAAGAAGCTTAGATTGAAATTAATAAAAAAACATGTATATTTTATATATCTAGTTTTACCTATATCGTAATACCCTAGTTTTATTTTATATTTATCTCTTCAAGTATTTATTTTAAATTATATATTAAACTATGTTAACATAGAAGACTACAAAAGTTGTAGATTATGTAATGTTTCTGATGAACATTTTAAACTTTACAATTAAATTGTACCCAAAAATAAAATAAATATTTATGGAACTAAAATACATGGTATTTTTTTTTTTGTGTGTTGAGTATTATTGGTGCATATACCCGCTACCTCAGTTCTGCATAGGGTATCAGGTATGCGAGGTAGTTTCCGAATATTCATTATACTGAGCAACGTTTGCCAATTGGCAATAAAACTTAACAAACGAAGTCCATAATGGAATTGATTGATGGAAATTTTAAAGTGCGCCAAGCTGAAGGCAAAGAAAGGGAAAAAATATCAGATGAAAAGTAACCGAACATGGAAGTAAAGTGCCTGTAAAATGCCAATGAATCGTAACATATCTGAAGCTGATGCCGTATTTCACGGTATGCTGGATTATGGCTTACGTGAGCAAGTAAAAACTGGGAACGGTAGGATAAAAACAGATAAATCTATATGTAGCAGGAGACAAACAAACGCTGACAAATAGTTATGGACGAACATAACGAAATGCGCTAATAAATCACAAGAAAATTCCTAGTTATTGGCAGATATATTAAATAGCATTACGGTTTAAAAATATGGATGCAAATTTTATGCACAGCTTTATATTTGCTTTTATCGGGAATTAAACAAAAAAGTTAAAATTGTTTTGTTCATATCTTTTGTGTTTAGTCAGATAGTCCGATTTTAATGCGCTTTTCAGGATAGTTAAATATAATAGAAGAGAGTGTATATTCCGAATAACAACGCTCTATGTTTAATATTACGCTTGTTATTCGATTTTTATCGATTGGGGTATAAACGGGGCGTGGCATCCAACATTTGAAATATACTTCATCTGCGTATGATGTAAACCTACCAAATACTACAGACTGAATTTATGTAACAAAATTTGTGTCTCTTAAATTGGTGAATGTATTCGATTTATGTTTATAGTAGGCGTAAAGGGCGTGGCAATCAAGATTTGAAATAAATCTGATCCACATATGGTATACATCTTTCAAAAGAGGTCAAAAAGGTTTCTTTTATGTTTTATAGTTTAGGATATCTCAGCGTTCATACAGACAGACAGACATACAAACAGGGCTAAATCGACTCAGCTTGTCTCACTGATCAAGAATATATATAGTTTGTGGGTTCAGCCACGCATTCTTCTGCCTGTTACATACATTCTGACAAAGTTAAATATGTCTTAAAAACAAAGCTGAAAACCAAAGTATGCCTTGGGGCTCAAACGTTTTCCTGCTTGACACTGTGAGTTTTATTTCCAGTTCTCAAAAATCAGAATTATCGCAACACAGGAAATTATATATAAAATATATATATATAATGGGAAGTCCCGAAAGTCCACCAATTGGTATAACTCGCTTCATGCAGATGGTCAGGCCAAACCTGCAACAACAAAGGCGAGAACGGGTAGTAAGGGATCTTCAGATCCAAAGAGCACAACATCGGAACAATATTATTAGTGTTAATCGCAATATTATCGAAGCTAACATGGAATATGAAGAAGAAGAAGCAAACAATAATAACAATAATAATAATAACAATGCAACGTGAGTGCCAATGATGAGCTTATCATTGATCTAATATTATTTAAAAATTTATTTCAATGCAGATAATTTGACAAGATAATGAAAAAATGAAAAAAAAAAAACCGACACCAATCAACACAATTGACTTGCACAAATGTTAGTTGCAATCTGGAACATTTGCCATTCACGTTGGGAGGCAACTTACGATACTTTCATGCGATATATATCGCATAAGTAGACGTGTACGCCTATGCAAGTCAAATACATGCATTTCATTTCGCCAATTCTGATTTATACTATTACATAAATAAAATTATAAGCAAGCGCATTCTAAATTTTCATTGGGTTTTCCCATTTTGTTCGTAGCTTTTGTAGTTTTTGGTGATTCGCGGGAAAACGGGAGATATTATACTAACTCTGAAACAAACTTTATCTATGTGCTTTAAAGGTGTAGCTTCATACCAAATTTGATGACTCTAGCAATTATAGATCTTGAGATCCGGGCTGATGTCTCATGGGTTTTCCCATATTAAACCATAGTGATGTTATGGGTGTTAAATGCTTTCAAAAGCATAGTGCATGGGGAGCAGCAACCATGATAAATGAAGTGTTGAAACGGAAGGGGTAAGGGGTGGACGGAGAAGAGAGAAAGGTGAAGGGGGTCGGGGGCGGGTCATGCACAGTGTGAACTGCAAATGAACATGACACAAGTGCATTTAACAAATTAAAATAGTAACCAGAACGAAGCGACGCGATGCGATAATAAAGCTGATGATATCGGGGGCGTGGCAAGGGAAGAATGATGTGGCAGGAAGGCGGGGAGGCAGGTGGGAAGAAGGAAATGGTACTTTTGGACATTTCACTCACAGTGATGTTATTATTATTATTACTGTTGCTAGGGCAGAGAGCTGGACTGCAATGCAATCCGAGCCGGAACTGACACGCACAAAAGGATACACAGCATTTACTAATAAATTTCATATTTATGTGCTCGGGCAATGCCGGACATTACACACACACACACACACACACACACGCACACCCATAAAAGGGGTAATGTGCACAGACAGTCGGACAAACCGTACTCACAAAATCAACGTGAAATTACACTTGACTAACGTACACTCAGAAAAAAAAGTACTTTAAGAATGTATTCCATTTTTACATCCCGTCCATATACTGTACATTTTCAAAGCATCCTAAAATAGTCATTACAAAAATCATATAAAAAAGTCAAGGCTAGATTCGATTTTTCAGTAAAATCATACATTTGTCAACTATTGGATTAAATAAAAAAAATCTCGCGGGCTATCGCCCGCAAGACATGACAGTCGGGCAAGCCCGACTGTCTTATACCCTGTACCAAAGATCAGCCTTGCTAATACAGTATTCTATTTAAAATATATCTTGAATCTATTTCAATTTATATTCCGAATACCAGCTTTCTATGTTGAATAAAAATATTTTATTTATATTATTTCGCCGCTCGAATCCGCTAACGATTAATAAATATAATCGATACCCAGGGAACACCACTAGGAGGGCAATGGTATATCGGGATATTATTATATGTAGCATAGTCTACTACTACTTACATATACATCAAAATTCAATTTACAAAAAAAAACTTTAATTAATCATAATTCTTTTAATAGTGGACCGATATAATAGAAATTTGCAAAATTGGTAGATATTAATCATCTCCACAGTTCGTAGAAGAAAGAATTTATTGAGATAGATTTATATGTCATAAATTGGTCAATGTATTATATTTATGGCCATTGCTCGCGGTAGAGGCGTGGCATCCAAAATTTGGAATAAACTTGTTCTGCGTATGGTACACACCTTTCAAAATTGACCAAAACGGCTGCTCTAGCTATTATAGTTGCTGAGATCGGAGCGTTTAAATTAATCAATGTATTATATTTATGGCCATTGTTCGCGATAGGGGCGTGGTATCCAAAATTTGGAATAAACTTGTTCTGCGTATGGTATACACCTTTCTAAAATGACCAAAACGGCTGCTCTAGCTCTTTTAGTTGCTGAGATCGACGCGTTCATACAGACGGAGACGGACAGACGGACAGACGGACAGACAGACAGACAGGGCTAAATCAACTCGGCTCGTCCTCCTGATCAAGAATATATATACTTTGTGGGGTCTACCACGCCTCCTTCTGCCTGTTACATACATTCTGACAAAGTTAATAACCCTGTATTTCCCATTTTTCAATGGGTACAGGGTATAAAAATATTCAGCCCTACGGTATGCAGCAAAATTTATGACTTCATCAATTTTGCTTCAAGACCGAAACCGACTATCCGAATTCGAATCGGATTTATGTTCTGGGTAGATATTCAAGGATGCAACCAATATATATAAAGTTATCACTTTATTTTTGAGCTAGGTTGGTTTAACATATTCTCGAATGTTATCAAAAAAAGTAATTCCGAGAAAACATAATATTTTTTAAATTATTTATTTATTATAAAGTGAGTTCAAATTTAGTTCGTTTCGAAAAGATTTTTGTTTGAACTAAGTAAAAATTTCTTGATATAATTTTGTCTGAGTGTGGCGCTTGCGCTATTTCCGTCTCTGCTCCTGGGCTTGTTTGTGTGTGGGCGGCAAGTGGGCGTGGCTGGGGGGACAGCAAAAAGGGGAGTCCCAGAACAAAACAGTGCGGTTGGCAAAGCAAACAGCGGGCGGACGGCCAAATGGAGCAGCGTCAACGTTGAACGTTGAAAATCACAGCAGGACATAAGAAGGATGCGTGGCAATAAAAATAAGCGAAAGCAAACAAACAAACAAACTGTGCAACAAAAAAGGCACAGACCAAGGCAAAACAGACAAACAGAAAGGGAGACAGAGAGACAGACATATGCAGTACAGACAGAGCCAAAGTAAGAGCCAGAATCAGAGTCAGAGTTAGAGTCAGAGTCAGAGGTGGCTAAAAGGGCTGAAGATGATCACATGCAGGTCACAATTTGCAGTCTGGAGTGCAATGCTCTGAAGTCGTTGGCCATCTCCCATGAAAGGCTTTTCCTTCTTACCAGCACCCTCCTCATCATCATCCTTCACCTCCTCCTACTCCTTCTCCTTCTTAATGTGCTCAGGAAATGAATATAAATACGCTTCAGCTCCAACATGCAGCTCAATTAGCCTATGATAAGCTTAAAAAACAACCACGTTATAAAAATAATATAAAATAATAATAAATAAAATTAAATTAGCTTTAATATCCAAAAGTTTCTACAACTATTTTTTAATTAATTTTAAATATATTTATGAAATAAAATAAACTTTAATAGCCCAAACTTCCTATAACATTTTTTTACTTATTTATTTATTTATTTTTTTAATATCAACTAATTGCAGTCGACTAAGCAATTTAGAAAAAATATATTAATTAAATATAAATGTGCATTTAAAAGTTACAATGTAACTATTGTTTAAAAGTAAATTTAAGTGTAAATGTAAATAATTAATTCTAAAACAAATATTTCCAAAAAAAATGCATTCTTTTTTAAAATATATTCGAATAAAAACAAGAGCATTCTTAAAATATTTCATTTATTAAATATATTTTCACAGCCGATATTAACTACATTTTCTTAATTAAAAGTCAGAAAAGTCATTGGAATTCATTAGAACGCATAATAAAAATATGATAAATTAATTGAGAATTAAGATCGATTTATTTGCAACTATGAAAACCAAAAAAAAAAAAAAAAATTCTAAATTATAAATATATAAAAAATAATACAATAATACAATAAAAATACAATAATTTTTATCTAATCCCTAAACAAATAATTAATTTAAACATCAATAATAAAATTAAATCGCTATAACAAACGATATATAATTTATTTGTTTATATAGTTTTGTCTCTATGAAATGCAGTTATTTTTGCATGAGTTAAAAGTAAAATATTCGCACATAAAAAACATGCCATAAATGAGTTGCATGCCATTGATTAATTAATGGGAAATTGCACGTATTAATTAGTTCGGTATGCGTCTGAAACTTGAGAAATAATTATAATAATAATAATAATAGCAGTACATACATATGCACAGAGAGACGAGTAAATAATAAAAACATTCACATTCACACTCACACTCACTTGACAGTGACAAATGAAATTATAGGCACAAACGCGTTCGCTTTCAATTGCTTTATTGAATTTGTGGTCATGCTTCAATTATGCATATTTAACGCATTTAAAACATTGACTCAAATTATCAGCAAATGTTTTCAATAAAAACCCAACATGATAAATATGAATACTTATGGAAATTTATGCATTTTTATCGATATGTACATTTGTTGTTTTTTTTTTTTACCGAGAATTCTGTTTACACTATATTACATTATGTGTGCGTATGTTTAAATTGTTGTGCGTTTTGTGTGAGTAAAAAGAATTTTATTCCACCCTGTACTTTACAGAATTACAAACGGGTATATCTGTCCGTCTGGCTGGCTGTCCTTTCGTATAAGATCTGATATCTCGCAAATTATGAAAGCTAGAGATACTATTTATGCTGTTTAGGTTCTCCGATGCAGCAATCACATGAATTTTTTATGCATCGATGCTGTGAATTGCATTACCATCGAATCAGAAACAGCGAAGATATGCAACAGACAATTTTCTTATTGTTAAAACACAAACTATAGAGTTTTCTACCATCGGTTACGTCCGATTGTAGCCTTTCGCCCGACTGATCTGCTCTATCCTTTCTGGTTTTGTATAAAAATTTTTCTGCATAATTGTGGTAATGTCCTTTCTTTTTTACTAACATTTTATATTAATTTTAATAAAGTGTGCTATTGAAAAATACATAAAAAATACATAAAAACAAATACAAAACAGACCGCAAAAAATTAAACAGCTGTCAGGTGCTTTTTATGCTCACATTATTCACATTTAATCTTGATGTTTGCACATCAAAGCAGTTGAATTCAAAACATTTATTAATTATATTAGCAATGCGTATTTAATTGTTTGCGCTACGTGCAAGTCTGTCCAACTAATTGCAATTTAATGGAAGCTCCTAAATGGCGTCAAATCTGTTTAATCAGCTGATAAGCCAAACACAATTATTCAAATTGTTGCCAACAATATTAATCAATGATTGCAAATTAATAAAATCAAATAAAGATTTGCTAAGATTGCACAAACTATTAGTCAATTTCCATGTTTAGTTGACAGTTGTTATTTATATTTACTTAAAAAAAAATTTTCCAAATTTTCCGAAAATTGTATAATTTGCCTAAGTTGTCTGCTAATTTGTCAAGCACTTCAAATAGAACAGAATCTACCTCTGCATTACACCACTTAACAAAATTCGACTAACATATGTTATTTGATAATAACTAATAAATAAAAAATAATAAAAAATAAATAAATTGTAATAAATTTTGTATATGTTATATTTTATATTATTGTTTTTTTTTTGTTATAATTAATACTGCTCACCCTTTCTTTAAGGGTTTTATAACTTAGCTTTAACTATTTACTTGTGATAAATAATCATAC
The DNA here is from genome assembly GCA_035045125.1 of Hypselothyrea guttata. Taxonomy (NCBI): domain Eukaryota; kingdom Metazoa; phylum Arthropoda; class Insecta; order Diptera; family Drosophilidae; genus Hypselothyrea; species Hypselothyrea guttata. The sequence goes on from JAWNNJ010001782.1 coordinate 121,774, forward strand.
ATTTTTGCTAAAAATGTATAAAAAATTTTTTAAAGACATTTCTGCATTTTAAGATGCATTTTTTTATTAAGTTTTTTGATTACTTATAATTTTAATTTTTGATAAAAATTGTTACTCATAGTTAGCATCATTTTTTAATAGCTTAGATCTGAAACCTTCCTAAAGTGTAATTTATTTTTATATTTATTAAATGAAGTGTCGGCTAAGACCAATCGGCCAAGAAAAATTAAATCACCAATTAAAATTAAAATAAAATTTAATGTGAAAATATAAAAAAATAAGACAAGAAAATCTAAGGAAAAAATAAGATTAAAATATGAAATTAAATTTAAAGAAAAAAAAATAAATGTACAGCATTTGCTGCGAGCATATGGGAAAACCCAGAAACCTCCTTCCACTTTATTCAAAAAAGTTAATCTAGAAAACATTTTTAGAATTTGTTCAAACGTAAAAGTTTGCGATGTAGTCAAGTGTTTTTAGTTGGCATTTTGGATGGGTTTAGGACACACTCAGACACTTAGACATTCAAAAACTAATGCTTTTCCTGCTCATCAGCTGAATGGCAGAGGCTGCGGATGGAGGGGGGGGTTACTTTTAATTACAAATATTTCTATTGCCCCTTGGGGAGGGATGCCACTGGGCTTGGCTTGTGTATATTTGCTTAGCAACGAATTGGTTTTGACTCCGAGTAGATATATATTCAGCAAACTGAACTGAATTGTCAGCTCTGTCCGCTTGTCAATTTCGTGACAGAGTTGCCAAAGTGTTTGCAAAAGCCAAACTTATTGCTTGAGCACTTGACATTTACCGCTTCAGAGAGATTGCATGTCAATGTTGAGGCACTCGAAAGATGCTCATCCCAGGGCTGATATTGTATTCGGAGTGCTACTCCGAATTGTTGGTTTGTCAAAGTTAAGTGAAATATGTGCTTAGTGGCCGACAAAAATAGCAAAAGAAAATAAGTTGAGCTTAAAATTGGTATGAAGCTGTTCAATGTTGGTTGGCTGCACTCCGAATTTATTCCGAACGCTCACGTTATTGAAGTTTTATTTGGCATTATCAACGAAAGCAATTTGATAATTTGTAAATGCTTGCATAATAAAAGCTTTCTGTCATTGAAATTAATTTGCTACTCCGAAAATGCTTTCTTAATGCATTTTTATTGATCTTATAATACTCCGAATTCGTAGCATTACTCCGCATTGTAAGTATTAAGGTAAATAAGCATTTGACAACGTCTCAATTTGTTGCCGGCTCTGCGTGGTTATGATATTGGTGTGTCGGAGAGTGTTTAATTGGTGTGCATAGTTGACGTGTGCTTACATTTTGCTTTGATTGCTGTTTACTGGCTGACTGCATCCTTTTAGCCTTGCAGTTTTGATCCTTTAATAGAATATTTAATTTTAATTACAAACATTTGATTTCCCACTTCAGTCATCGCTGTCATCAACGTCAGCAACAACAGAGCTTGGCGTATGTCCTTAAAAATTCATGGCATATGTCTACCTATTCTACCCAGCTCTCTTCCACTTTACTTCGCGCCATCTCTCTCTCTATTTTCTTCTCTCTCCTTCTCTGTCTCTTTCTTTTCTTCTTCTTGCAAAATTTGCGCTGAATAGCAAGCGAATTGAATGCGTATGCATGAAGGCATAAGCTGCCCAGGTGAACTTTACTCTGAGACTGTGAATGCTTTTGTCAATGCCAGTTAACAGACAAGCGCCTTGGCTTATTCAGGGGGTAAAACAAAAGATATAGGGCCCATAGCAGTTGCAAATTGTAGAGCGCTACGTCTTCAAAATGTCATAGAAAGTTGTTTTGCAGTCGTTGCAGAGTGTTGAAAAGTCTAAACTGTTATTTTAAGTTGCAATTGCTTCAATCTTTGTCTGTAAATCTGATTCTTAATTTGAGTTCGAAAAACCTAAATATTTTATAATGGAAAATAAGAAAAAATTTAGTTCAAAATTATCGGCATTTTGTTGAATTCGTTCGTCAAAAATATCTTTAAAATTATATGTTAAAATTTGAATCTATTAATTTCAAAAAAATATCTTTACATTTGTTTTAATAAAAATATATTTGTAGTATTTTTATGTAATTTTTAGAGTAATTAATTTTTTTCAATAAAAATAGTTTTGGTAAAAAATTGTTCAAAAACAATATTTTAAAGCGCTTTTCAATTAAATATTAGGTTGCCCAATTACTTTTTGGGCAACCCAATAGAATATTAAATAACTTCAAGCTAAAATCGACTTAATTGAAAATATTTTTATAAATTGCTTTGATGGAAAGTTGAAAAATAAATTGTTTGAAGAACGTTTCGAACGCCCCACGCGAGATTTGCCTGAACAGCAGGTAACTGCTTTCTATGCTTATTTGTTGATGTTTGGTTTGCTGCACTTTATGTAGCATACCTCAGGGATGATAAGCTGGCAAGGCGACAATGTGCAGGAGACTGGGCAAACAGAGGAGCGGAGAGATACCGGGGCCACAGAGCAGTAAAGCTGTGATTGAAGTCGCATAGCAATGACCTTTGGTGCCATCAAATGCAATTTGCATAAAATAACAGAAAAAAAAGGATGGAGCCAATCAGTCGGACGTGCCCGACTGTAGAATTCGCTGCACCCAATATTCTATGTATGTTTCAAAAGATAATTTATAAAATATTATACAAAGTGCAGGAACAATGATTCTGCTTACTTTTTGAAAGGAAAACCTTCTGCTGTGTTTGTTAAACGATTTTGATGCGCTTTTCACTTGCGATAAATTTGGAAGTAAAGATCATATATTCTGCATAAAATCTTTTCACGTTATTGAAATGATTGGGGCGTAAAATGGGCATGGTATTCAATATTTGAAATACACCTTCCAACATACCGAAAATAAATGATGCAGCTTTAGAAATTTAGCGTTAATTTTTATACCCTGTGCCCATTAGAAAAATGGGAAAAACAGGGTTAATAATAGGGTTAACGGCAGACCTCATAAGTATGTATACATTCTTGATCAGGCAGATGAACTGAATCGATTTAGCGATGTCCGTCTGTCCGTCCGTCTGTCCGTCCATCTGGATGAGTGCGTAGATCTTAGCAACTATAAGAGCTAGAGCAGCCGTTTTGGTCTCTTTTAAAAGGTCTATACCATACGCAGATCAGGTTTATTTCCAATCTAATATGCCACGCCCCTTCCGCCCACTATGAACAATAGAATATATTGACCAATTAAAGCCACACAAATCCATCCACGTAAATTATGTGTTCAGTTGTTGATAGGTCTAAAAATGCGCAGATAAAGTGTAGCTTAAATTTTGGATGCCACGCCTCTTTTACGCCCCAAACAATAAAAACCGAATAACAAGCTTAATATTGCAAATATTTAAGGTTGAACAAATCTATATCGACTCAGCTCAACGTCTTAATGAAAAATATATAAAAGCTTTATGGGATCTACAAACTTAATAGACTCTTTTTTTGTTTGTTTTTTGGTACGGGTTCCAAAAAGAAAGTGGAGAGAAATCAAATCAAATAAAGCTTGCGCTTAGCTGACTTTAACTAACTCAATTTTATAATCTTTCTATTTGCAGGTGAGTAACGCATGGCCTTGCCACATTTGGCTTTATTTTATTTTTTGCTGGGTAAGTTGATGCTTCTGATTATGCTGTCAGCTGAAAAACTATTCCATCAAAGCCCGACAAGCATCGATCTGGGTGAGGGGGCGCCTCCCCAACTACTTGAAAACATTTTCCACTGTAGATTTGAAGCTCTGTTCCATTTGTCAATGTGCACAGCACGTACTCAATCTTCGGGCTTGTCAAACTTGCCAAAAAAAAAAAAACCAAGAAAAAAAGAAAAATAAATAAAAAAAATAAATCAGAAAAGAAGAAGAAAAAAATTGTGTTTAATGTTTGCTACTCGGCAGGAGTACTAGATGAAGTCGTACTGCTGAAATTGTCACATGTCAGCTTGTCTTTTACATGTTGACTGTACGTTCATGAGCAGTGAATACAAATATGAATACCAATATAAATATAAACATGAATATGAATAGGAATATGAATATGAGTGCGAGTATATTCGTTCTTTTGTATGCCAGTTGTCTTGTTTACTGTCAAGTGAAGAGAAGAACTTAATTTCCTAACGCACAGTTGGCGAAACGCATGATTCAGCGACAATTTATTTAAATTTATTTTTTTTAAGAATAATACGGTTTTGATCGATAATAAATCTTAAATCAAAATAAGTGCATCACTTAACTGACGAAAATGGCGCAAAAGTTAAAGTTAATGTTTGAATAAATGGCTGCTAAATCAAACGTTTCGCCCACTGTGTACCGTATAGATTTTTTGCACTTTGATAGTTTGCCACAAAATATATAATCTATAAAAATAAATAATAAAAAAAACCACAGCGATACACAGATATTGTTTTGTTTATTTAATGTCGAAAATAACCAGTTGACAGGGAAAACTATAAAGAATTGGAAATTAAATTAGGCACAAAATTAGATTAAAGGATTAAATTACATTTAATTAGAAGCATAATTTGTGCAAACAAATGTATTGAATATATTAAACGATATACGCATTTAATAAAAAAATAGCCACACTATTTAATATATGTTTTTTTTTTAAATACTTTCATTCCCGTTTTCAACAAACCAAAACTGAAAGTATTTAAAAGGCCTTTTTTGAAACTGAATTTACTTGAACCAAACTAATGCATCCTATATGGCGATAGGCTTAGCCGTAGCAGACGGTCAATTTAGCTGGAAATTTTATTAAATTCAGTTGATGCTATTAGCCAAACAAACAAGAGCCAAACACACGCAGAGTGCGATGGATAAAGGGGGCGGGAGGCTTGGGGGATGAGCATAAAATGCAGCAGCTAAAAATATCAATATACACACATATGAACGTACATAGTACACATTGTACACAGAGAGAAAATATCAGGCAGTCTGCTCTGAAGGAAAATTTGTTAAATCTCTAAAACAGTTTAAAATTTGTTAATTTTTAAATTCGGTTGAAATTAATTTATTAAACTGAAATATTTGAAATATTTTTTTCGTGTTAGGAAATATCTGATTTTTCTCAGTCTCATATAGAGATTTTATATATTTTTGTTTCTAATTCAGCGATTTTATTTTTATTTTAGTATTATTTTTTAAGTTAGGAAGTTTGGGATTTTTGGTTAAGATTCTTTATTTATTTGATTTTAATTCTTAAATCGTGTAAAAACGAATTTGTGTGAACTTAAAAATATAATTCAAAATTTTTTTGTTTGTGTTAATATTTTTTAATTATATAAAATTGTTTTATGTAAATAATTCTTTAAACTAGAATTTCCACTCTCGATTAACGATAAATTTTATTTGTATCACTTCAAAGTTTTTTTTTTAATTCTGTTTCCAATTCTAAAATTGTATTCCTTAAAGTATATGGTTTAATTTAAAACAAGGATCGTAATTATTAAAAGTTTTGAAATAAAAATTAAAAAATAAAAGTTAAAAAATAAAAGTCAATTTTTATTAAAATAATTAAATGAAAACTCTTAATTTTGTTAATAAAAATTGTAAATAAGAGTTGAAAAGTAATTTTAAAATAAATATTGGAAATTAAAGCTTTGTCCATATCCTGAATCGCCGTTAAAAATATGAGGATATGTGTGTTATTTGCACTCGTCGCCGATGTTTTTCTGGGCTTCAATTTTTATACCTTGTACCCATAAGAAAAATGGAAAATACAGGATTATTTTAAACTCACCATTTTTATTTGCGATCTCTGATTTTATTATAATTATATTTTTATAAAATATATATATTTTATTAAAGCAGTTTTTTAGTTACGATTGCAAGTTGTAAATCTATTTCCTAATACTTTTAAACTAGTTTTGGAACACAATTTTTTGCTCGGTGTAGACTCGAGCTATTCAAGCCAACTTGTGTACAGTGTGTGTGTGTGTGTGTGTGTGTGCTCACACACACTTGGCATTCACTCACGTAGCCGTTGAGCTCTCACTCAGAGCTTCGAGTGTGCCATAACGAAATTACCGAGTTCCTAACTAAACAAGTCGATACATAATAATGCAGACTTTCAGTGTAAGCAAAAGAGCGAGAAAGAGCAAGGAAAATAGAGAGTGAAAGAGAGAGAGAGAGAGAGAGAGAGAGAGAGAGAGAGAGAGAGATAGAGACCTGCACAAAGCAAAAAGATAGAGCAACTAATCAAACTTTAGCTGACAAACAGAAAAACTTATTTTTGCAACGACTAAATTCTGTGCATTGTTTTCTTCTATCTGTTCACAGTCTGAGATTCTTCTTCTTCTTCATCTGGCATTTGAATTAAAAGCCGTAAAATTCAATGCATATATCCGTATATGCATATATCCGTATATATCTTATCCATACATACATATATCTGAAGGACAGTTTGCTTCTAGCCATATCAATGCAATTGTCTATTTGAAGTCTACCAACATTTCACATGCTCACATTCATATTCACATTCACATTCACATTCACATTCACATTCACATTCACATTCACATTCACATTCATATTCATACTCATATACCCATTCACATGATGGCAATTGTTTTGCATGGCTACAAAACCCTTCGCTTTGTACCAAATGCCAATTACCAGCAGTTTTTGGTTAACGTACCTCCCGGTAGGAATTACAAAAGCGGCTGTGATTAGTTTATGCAAAATATTGCGTAAATTTCGTAAATTAAAAATTTTATATTAATTGGAATTTTCTGCTTAAATATGGCAAAGTTTTTTTTTATTTTCCATATATACAAAATTAAAAATTATTTCTATTCTATTAATCACCTGAACTCTTGTAAACTATTGAATTCTAATCCATGCAGTTCTGTCTGTGACATTAAATAAATAATTAAAAAAATATAGGGACGGGGCAGATTAGTGGGACGGAGGCTACAGTCGGACGTAACCGACCGTAGGAGACCCTTTACTTTGAGTATATGTACATACAAACACAATCAGACGCACACACACTAAGCTACCCGCGTATGCAAGGCACACCACCCCCCCTCTGCCTAGTGCGGCATATTGTCTGTGGCATATGTTCGCTGTTTCTTATCCAATCGAAACAAAATTCACAGCGTCGATATATAATGTCATAAACTAGTTAAATACCAAATTACAAATCAATAGCTTTAAAACTGCGGCTACAGCAGCTTTTTGCGGTTTGCGGGGGAAGAGGGGGAGGTATCCAAAATCTATAACAAACTCGTGCTGCTTACTGAATAGGGGAACCTGAATCCCGAATATGGTGTCTCTAGCTCTTACAGTTGCTGAGATCTAGGTGTTCATACAGACAGACAGACAGACAGACAGACAGACAGACAGACAGACAGACAGACAGACAGACAGACGGACAGACAGACAGACGGACAGACGGACATGGCTATATCGACTCGGCTTGTCGTCCTGATCAAGAATATATATACTTTGTGGGGTCTGCCACGCCTCCTTCTGGGTGTTACACACATTTCCTCTTTGCACTAAACTAATAGACCCTTTTTACTTTTTTAAAGTAAAGGGTCTAAAAATTACTGTTTAATATATTTTTTTTGCATTTTCTATTTTAGTTTGCTTATTAACTTTAAATATATACATAATTTAATGAAATATTAATAGAATTTAAAAGCTCTAAATACATTTCAAAGTACAGTTTATTTCTAAGATATTGAAACATGCATATTAAAAAAACCTAAAATTTTTGTTAGCATTCTGAACAAATTTTTAAAATATTTATAAATACGGTTTTGAAATAAATTTCAAAATACAGTATATTACCAATAAATTTTTTGAGATTTTTTTTATTCAAATTTTAATTTTACTAAATTTTGTGGGTTTAGTAATTATTATTTTGTTAGTTCAATGAATTTGAAATTACAATTAAGCTCATTTCTCAGTCGTGTGCGCTCGACTGTCGCCTTTGTATGTTGTTACAAAATTTACCAAGTGAACGAATGCATATGACATGATTATTTTTGGTTCCACTTTTCCCCATTTCCCCCATTTTGCCCATTTTCCCCGCCTTCCACTTGTTTTTCATTTTCCTGCATTTATGGCCCAATTGTTTTTGTTCTTGCCGTATTATTGCTACTCGTTTAGTTTATCAATTTTTTATTGTAGCCCATTTACCATTTTACCGTTTCAATTTTGTCATTTGGACATGTGCACAAATTTCCATTATTTGGCATTCGGATAATTTTCTAGTAGGTTCCATCCACAAATTTTTAGCCTGGAATTTTACATACATGTTTCTGGTAGAATAAATTTTCACAGTCAGTGTATTGTTTTTGTTGCGTTCCGCATCAATTTGTGCTGGGTTATGTTTATATTTATTTTTGCATTTTGTTGGGAATTAACTTATGCATGATTAAATCAGATATGTTACCAGTTAACATAGGTGTGTTCTGTTAAATGAGAACAGTTGTTTATAAGGCATAAAAGTCTATTAATTATATAGATTTATTTTGATTTCAGACTGAGCTCACTTTTACATAGAAACTTTTGTAATTTCTTCTAAATTATACCATTAAATAATATTTTAAATAGTATGTTATTATGTTAGGTCATAAATGTTAAACTCATCTCTGTAAATTATGATCTTCAAATGCATGCTCATTTTGGTTCTTAAATGTTAGCTTAACAGAGCTCTGTAAAATAAAATTTAATAAATTATTATTATTATACAAGTTGATTTTAAAATGTTTACAGTCAAAATATTCCATTATTCCTATTTAATTTTCTCTGTTGTGAGCCTCTGCTAACTTTCACTAAACAGTAACTTAACAGCGGCTGATCGAAGCCTATGTTTATATTTTAACATTATATTCTTTCGATAACTGCAAACTATTGTGCTTCTTAATTAAGTAGTATTCGAAATGTTGAAAATTAAGATGCATGTTGAAGTGTCGTGTGGGGGACATTTACATACGTTAACTGTCTGTCGGTTAACAGCATGTTAACGGCTAACAGAGTCGTTGCATGTTAATGTCTTGTTTACAAGCCATTCGAGTCGAGTGCTGAAAGTGTTTTCACTTTTAATCGCAGCTAATTAAGTGATTCCAATTCAATAAACTAAAACATAAAATGAGCAGGCGGTGGAATGGGAAATGGGAAAAGGGAAAAGGGGGCGGTGGGAAGGGCAGCAGATGTTGTGCGTGTGTGTGTGTGTGTGTGTGTGTAGGTTGTTGTTGCTTTCAATTTGTTTAGTTGTCGTTCGATTTGCTTATTGTGCAATTTTTGTTTGCCCTTGTGCCGATAACGAACACTTCACTGTGTACGTGCCTCTGTGTGCGTGTACGTGTGTGTGTGTGTGTGTGTGCAACACATGCCCCACAAACAATAACAACTACAACAACAACAGCAAATGGCGGCAACATGTCGACAGCCAGACTAACTGCCTGCCTCAGCTCTGGCCTCCGCCTGTCTCAGCTGTACAACCTTGAGTCACAGGCACACACACACACACACACACACACACACACACACACAAACACACACACACACAAACACTCACACACACACACACACACACACACACACAAACAGGCATACAAACGCGGCATCTATGTAAATTTTCTGCTGCCTGCGCCTTCGGGTGGTTATTGATTTTTCTTACTTTTTCTTGTTTTTTTCTCTCGCTACATCCTCTTCCCCTTCTCTTCGCTCTCTTCGCTCTGCCTCTGCTTCCTCTTCTTCTTGTGCCACTTCCCATGTTTGTTGTGCACAGCGCGCGCTTCAGCCTTATTATTATAATAAAATCAACACCAACAACAAACACAGGCCCAAACTATGGCATATATGCTCTGGCAAATGAACTTGGCTTCCATGCACGTCTGCCTCGCCTCTACACTGCAAACAATTCCACACCATTAATACTAAAAAATGTACTATTCATTTAATTCCATAGTTTAGTAATTAAAGTTGAATTTTATACAATTTTTAAATTTCAGTGAATTTCATTCCAAAAATATGTAGTAGAGCTGGGCTTTGATTCGATTACGATGCGATTTAATCGATTCTTCTTGTCGGCGATTGAATCGATACTTTTTTTTTTTTGAGAATCGATTTTTTCGCGCAATGTAATTTTAAGATTATTAATTTTAGATTGGTTTGTTATTATAAATATTCTTAAACTAATAATGCTCATCAAATTTGTTTTATAATTTTATTTTATTCTGAACTTAAAGCTTTTCGTATGCAGATATATTTTGATTCATTTAATGCCCTTCCTCTCTCTCTCTCTCTCTGTCTCTCTCTCTATCTTTATGTGTCTATAATTTTTGCTGTTTATCTCTACTTTGGCATTAATTAAGTTAAAGCTGCGCTTGATACTCAATACCGTCCTGCTGCCAGCTTAGAGCTGATTAAAGCTTTGGCAAAACTTGTAATTTCAATAACTCAGCTGCCAGGCGCAAATCACAGACCCAGCTGCACTTTTACCCATCACCGACAGCGGAAAATTGCTGCAATTTGTATTAGGTTGCACTATAATTAAGTCGCATATAATTTAGAGGCGGACGAAGGCAGAGAGTATGCATTTTCACACCATCGGCTGCTGCAAAAATCAATTTATAGCTAAAGTTCAGCTGAGATGGAATGGGAAAAGAAAATTGTTGCTCTGGAAAGTAACAGCTGCTGTAAATGCAGTTTTAGCTAATTAATTTACCTTCTTTATATATGAATAAAATCAATAAACATCTAAAGTTTTTGCTCTTGCTTATTAATTCCTTTGTATATTTAATTTTTTGCAAAATTTTCAAATCTTTTTATTTTCGATTTCTTACCCAAATTTTTATTTCGCACTCAAACGATTGAGAAAAAATCACAACGCTTGAACATCGTTTGAGTTTTGGTAAAGTTATCCACATTTAAAGTTAAAAAAAATGTTATTTTCCTTTAAGGAGTAATAATTCCCCCAAAACACCAAATTTTGCCGTAAATTCTAAAATTTTCGAGCAAATTCTGTCATGTTTGGTTTTTCTGCAAACTTTTGAGACACAATTTGTTAACGCTATTCTTACAATTTTAAAACAAAAAATTTTTATTCCGAAAATTTTTTATTTTTAATGGGTACCCCTTAAAAATTTCGGAAAAATTTCAAATCTATTTGTTTTTGATTTCATACTCAAATTTTAATTTCGCACTTTAATGATTGAGAAAAAACCACAACGCTTGAACTTTGGTTGAGTTTTGGCAAAGTTATGCGTATTCAAAGTTCAATAAAGATTGAATTTTTAGTTTAGGTTCTTAAATTCATCGACTAAATCAGCAGCCTTGGGTCCAACTGGGCTATATGCTTTGCTTTTGGCTGTTTTTTTATGCTCTGTACTTATCGAGTTTTGCTACAGTTTTCAAAGCATTTTGCTTATGTGAATTTATGTTATGGCATGTGAGAGGCAAACACACACAGCCACACACATGTGTATTTGATGGCATCCCGCTGTGTCTCTTTTCACCTCTCTTTCTCCTTCTCTCTCTCCTTTTTTCTCTGACCCCCTCTTCTTTCACTGCGTCTGCAATTAGTTGAGCATGATAAAAATGTTGCCCAGTTTCAGTTAGTTGCTTTGCCACTTTTACTACCTCATTTGCTGCGATTTACCTACACACACACACACACACACACACACACACATATATATATATACACTCACACACACACACACACTTAGAGCTACTGATGAAGTTGCCAATATCGTTAACAAACTTTTTCTGGTTGCAAACCGTAGCATAAAATTTGTATCAAGTTGCACTTAATTAATTATGTGATTTCTGCACAAATTGTTGTATCTTCAATTAATGGCTATACCGTATGCTTATACAATGGACAAGGGGTATATAAGTTCTCACACAAAATTAAGTTGATTTGAGCTTTTTTTAAAACAATAACTCTTATCGAAATCTGCTCATAAGTTAAACTAAGCCTCAAACAATTTTTAAAAGCATTTAAATATTTATATACGAATGAGCTTTTAATTAGCTTTTACTCTTAAGCCAAACCTCTTTAAATACGTATAAGTTTTTAGTATGCTTTTACTTATTTTAAAGCCAAATTTTTGTTGAGCTTTAGCAGCACTTTAAGTGAACACTAATTTTATAGAAAATTTCGATTTCATTTTAATAAAATACATTTTTTGTAGAGCTTTTAAAACAGCTATGAAGCTTTTTCAATGGATTCTTAATCCTTATGAGCTTTAAGTTAAAATTTAAAGTAAAGCTAGCTTCGCTTTAACTTAAAGGCAACTTATGTTTGGGACTTGAAGTTAATTGATTTATTTTTAGTGAGAATCTATATCGAATCGAAATATTTAAATAAAATGTAAAGCATTCTTTTTTTTTTCAATAAATAAATTCTATCAATATCGATAAATCTAAAATATTTATGCGTACATATTTATTTATAGTATTAAATAGGGCTTGAAATAAATTAAAATGCTTAGAGCATGGCAAATTTAATATCAGTTGGCACTCAATTGCCTAGAAAACAATATAAAATCAACACAAAATATTTCATCAATTTGAAGCAACAGCAAAAAAAAAAACAAAATGAATCAAGAAAATGATGAAGAAAATCCGTTATTAAATAACAAGTAAACACTTATGTGTGCAAATCAAAATGTTATATAAACACGCCAGAGATTATTGCTGTTAGCAGCGACACGACTAAATGATACCCTGGGAAATTAATAGTTTGCGATCTTAAATTAATTTTCATTACTTTGAGTTATTACTATTATTATTATTATTTAATATATTTTTAATGTTTTATTTTGTTTATTTGTTGTTTGTTTTTATACCCTGTACCCATCAAATGGGGTTAATATTTTTGTGGGAATTAATAGTCACAGGTTTTATTTAATTTCTTTAATTTGCATTTAGTTTTTATTTATCTTTATTGTGTTTAAAAGTCGCCGCATTTTCGTAGCTTTAATATATTATATTATGTATAGATCATTAATTTTTTAAATAAAAGTGAAACTACCCCATGTTCAACTAGTCGGTTCTGCAGGATATTTGAAAATTGAAATCACTTAATAAGGCTTCGAAATTGCTATGAATTTTTCAATCTAGAGTTGTCATGACATTACGCTTTTGCTTCTGCCGGCGACCATTATACAAAATTTCCCATGCAAAAGTTTTTTATGCGAAACCTTTTTAAGCACTCATTTCCGTTTCCTTTTTTTCCTGCTTCTTCCCTTTTTTATTTCTGTCTGTTTCTGTTTTTTTGTTTTGTTTTTTTTTCTGTTTTTCTTTTATTCATTAATGAACTCACTTGAAAATGAAAACAATTTGAAGTGAGATTTAACTGGGGAGCAAGGGGAACCGAAACTTATAGATTAACAAATTTGTTGGAATTTTATAAAGACATTCACACACACACACACACACACATAGACTCAGGTGTGTGTGTGTTGAGCGAAGGGGGCGTGGCAGGGGAGTGCAGGAATTTTAATGCTTGGAGTTTTTTTGTTTTGCTTTCTTTTTTTTTGGGGTAGATTTTGGTAAATTTATGCAAAGCACAGCAGAAATACAAGACACAAAAGCATTAGAAGTGCTCTCTGTGTGTGTGTGTGTATTTGTGTGTGTGTGAGTGTGTGTTGGCATTGTTCTAGCTATTGTTGTTGTTGTTGTTGTTGTTTTGGCTATATAGCTAAAAGTCGTGGCAAAAATTTGTTTGGAAATCTCTTGCATAAATTGTGTCGACCGCAGCGAAAGTATGCTATAAAAATCACAACAAAACATGCAGCAACTACACACACACACACACACACACACACACACACACACACATACATAGTTGTCACTTGCTGTGGGCGTGGCAGCCTGCGTGCCGCCTCGTTCGGCTTGGCCTTAATAGAATTTCAGCGCGTAACCACAGCAAAAAAGTCAACTTTCAAAAAAACCAGACAAATCAGTCGTGGGGAAGGCTACAGTCGAACGTAATCGACATAGTAGTACGCCCTGCACTTCACCCCTTTTACTAAGTCGTGCAAATTGTTTGCTTCATATCTTCGCTGTTTCTATGTCATAGGCATATACGTACAGCATAGCAGAACCTATTTACTCAAAATGGCGTCTCTTTTATTTTTAGTCTCTTTAGGTTTTCCTACGACCGGACATATCGACAACGCTCGTCGTGCTGATCAGGAATATATATACTTTGTGGGCGTGGTACGCCTTCTTCTGCCTGTTACAACAATTTTCCATTTGCTTTTGCTTCAAAGAAATTGTTTCCCTTTTTTTTTTTAAAGCACGGAGTCTAGCAGCGAAACTATGGCACGCCCACTTTCTCACGCCCCCCGCCCATGCGGTATGTTTGGCATCAGGCTTTAGTGAAGCTGCAAAGCTTTTAATTAAAGCATTTGCATTTTATATCAGCCAGACAAACACTAACACACACTAACACCTGCCTTCCTCTGCGCTGTTGTTTTTGGCCACAAGCGCGCCGCAAGTTATGCAACAAAAAAGATAAAGCAGCAAAGAGATAAAAAACAAAACAAAAAAAAAAAACAATGCCAGGCGCTTCAACTTTATGTTGTCGCTGCATGCCAGAGATTTTAGCCACGACCCCCACACACTTTTCACATTTTTTCACTTTTTTCTAGCCTTTCTGATACCCAGCAAAAGTTGGCAAAAAACCCACAAAGAGTTTCCAAAAAAAAAAATAAAAATGGCATCGACTGGGCTTTAAGCATAAGTCACGACTCTTCCGATATTTGCAAATAAAAGTGTTCTTAATTGCCTTTAAAAAATGGTTCAAATTAACTACCGAAAGGTAGTATAATGCTACTTGTTATATGTTAGTTATAAGTTAGTTAGAAATTATTATACCCTGAAAAAGTTTTAAAAATAGTTTAAAACAGAGTTAATAACATTGGGAGTAGTTCGATGTAAACAATGATTAGATAAAATTTATCTTAAATATTTGAAACCGGTTAAAACTAACTACCGAAAGGTATCTCAACTTTAGCAGTCAAAATTCCCCAAAAACAGCATAAAAATCTATTATAATGCTACTTGTTAAATGCTATACCCTGTAACTGTTAAAAATGATTGAAAAAAAGGGTTAATAACATTGATGCTCTAATAACATTTATTTTAAATGTTATAAAACGCGCTCTTTTACGGTGTAATATTTAAATATCTAATGAGAATCGAAAATTGCTTTTATTTAGTTTTTTTTTATAATAAAAATATAGAAAATTACAAGAATAAAACATAAAAAAAAATATAAAAAATAAATAAAAAATAAAATAAAAAAATAAACTCGAAACGAAAAAAAAACAATTTCCAAAATAAGGTAAAATTATTTTTAATAATGTTTACAGGGTATAAAAATGCAATTCTTCTTATTTCATATATGAATATTGTGCAGCCGCTGCTACAACATTACAGGGTATTAACCAGTCTTAACTTGAATTTAACCAATATTTTTATTGGGCAGCGTTTTTGTTGTTGTTATTGCGCAATGTGCGCTTTTGGGCTTTAATTGATTTTGGCTGTAGGTGTAGCTCTCTTTGTATGTGTGTGTGCTAATTTTATGATGTGAATACGACATGTGTGTGTATGTGACTGAGTGTGTGCATGTTTGTGTGTGTGTGTGAGGGTGTGTGAGTGGCGTTGAATGTGTGCAATTAAGTGAAAAGTGCACATAGACATGAAGTAGCGGAAATTGCAATTGTATTTGCGCAACGTGTTGTGTGGAAGGCGGGCGAAGAGAAAGCAGCAGAGAAGAGGAAATGGAGAGAGAGAGAGAGAGATAAAGAGAGAGAGGAAGTACAAGAGCAAGAGCAATTGCGTGAATTACTGATAAGCAGACAATCAGTCAATGATAATGCATATACAATCGGCACGATAAGCGTGACAGCCACAAACTGAATAATCAATAAAGCTTCAATATGCTCGGGTTACAGATGCGTCCAGATAAGTGATACAAAGTCTATAAATATCTAATCGAAAGAGATATATATGCGTATATCTATAATCTAAAGAGCATATGTGTTGGTAATGGCACTTAAACAGCAAAGTATTTTTAATTTATTTTTTAGCCAACATTTGAATAAAATATTTTTATCAAGTATGCAAAACTTTGATGCCTCATATCGCATTATTAAACCGATATCAATCAATGTAATATTCAATGTAATGGCACTTAAAAGCAAACAGAATATAATATTTATAAATATTTTTCGCTCAGAAAACGTTTGAATAAAATATTTTTTATTAATTACGCAAAACTTTGATGTCTCATATCGCATTATAAACCGATAATAATCAAGTTTACTGATAGCAAAACAGATGTTAATAATTTCTCATTTACATAAACTACATATACCCTTTAAATACAGAGTCTAATTGCCAATCCAAATTAAATTTAAATTTAAGTTTAAAGTTTTTAATTACTATGCTCGAATATTTTGTTGCAATTGTGATTTTTATTAAATTATTTATAGTATTTTATTTTGAAATAATCAAATAATTGTTTAAGAGCAAACTGACATTGCAATCGATGTCAATTGGGCAAAGTTCATGCACTGTTTGTTGAAGTGCCAAACTGAAATATTGTTGGTAATTAGGGTTACATTAGATACGATTGCTTGCCAATGAAATTGTTTGCTTAGCATTCATTAAAGCCATCTCTCTCTGTCGCTCTCAGCTGCTCTCTTGCTCTCTTTCTCTCTTTTCACACTTTGCTGCTGTGCATAATTAAGTGCATCTATAGATCTTTCACTTGGGCATCAGTTTACTCTGCGGCAGCCTAAAAGTAGGCAATGCAAATTGCCAGATACCTCTCGCTGTTTGTGTGTGTGGGTGAGAGAGTTTGTGTATGTGTATGTGTGTGTTAGTATGCTTGATACATGTGCATATTTGTCTACTGCAAAGACATCTGCAAATGCCTGTCTTTCTGTCCAAATGTCCATCGCACTATGGGCACAAATACTAGATTTTGTGGTATTAATTAATATTTAAAAAAAATTATATCTAAACAAAAAAAAGTTTAACAATTTGGGTTTTTGATTTGGGTATAAAGCATACATAAATTGTGTTTATCTCTAATTCTTGGTGCTACGCCCCCTTTGCGCTAAACCCTGTACAAGTAAAAAAAAATGCTCTAACTTCGATAGTTTTAAACAAAACAGTTTATAAACTTCCATATGCACAGCTTAGAACTACATAAATATGTGTTGTAAATTACAAAAAAATCGGTTGATAAACATAAAAGTTATTAAATAAACAATTTTACGCAATGTGGTAAGGTAACAGAAGAAGATAATAGAAGAAGAAGCATTGATATAGCGTTGGAGTATAATTATTCTATGGGATAAGGTATATCTATGAGTATTCGAGATTGAAATTTTGTGTATTTACATATAAGTGTATTCATATCATATTTCCTGGAAGAATCGGACTTCAGTTTTTTTTTTTATTATATCCTTTTTATCTGTTGAACTTTACAGAATTAGTAATATAGTCAGAATAGATGCATATATAAATCTATTTTATAGTACATAAAATGTTATGTATTTCATTCAAAAGAAAATTATTTATTTAACTTTAGAAAATCTAGTTTAGAAAACTTAAATATACTAGGGGGATCTATGGCATCGGAGGCCTTCGGCTAAAAGAAAATTATTTCACGCACTTTCAAAAATATATTATTGCCAAAAAATGTCGTATTTTTGCCCATGGTGCAGCTGTATTGCATTTCTAGCTGCTGTGTCATCGCCTCTGTTGACTGATTGACTAAGTTCAGGTGGCAGACGCTAACTGTCGACTTTGTTGTTTGTTGTGCTCGATTTCTAGTTTCACTCATCAACACACACACACACACACATACACACGCACACACACAAATACACAAATGAGAAACAGACGAAGATAGAGGAGAAAAAGAGAGGGAGAGAGAGAGAGAGCTACTGCAGTCGTTGTCTAACTTAATTGCAACTGTCGTCTGCTTGGAATGTCGCGTGTGTTTATGCATATATGATATGCAAATATTGTGGTATCTGTGCAGTCAGCACACACACACACACACACACACACACACTCAGACTACATTCACATGAAATTGCTTGCGTTTTTTTTTGGCTAGTTGGCTCCATGCCCAGTGGGACACAAGTCAGCATCAACAGCTTGGAAATTAGATTTCTGTTGCTCTACTTGCAGTTTTTCTATTTTTCTATTTACCAAACCTCAATTTTCCAGTCTAGTTTGAAAAGTGTCAAACAAAATAAACGCTGCATTTTATAAACATTCTATAAACTGAATTGAATAAATGCAATTTTGCAATTCAAGTTTTATTTTTATATACTATTATTTTGTTTCAATTTCTTAACTCATTTATTTCATTTATTTATTTGATAGTTAAAATCGTTTATTATATTTTTCCCCATATATTTTAGAGCAAATAAAAGTAAAAATGAATTTTTGTTGCATACCGTTAGGGGCACGTAAAGCATTTAAGGCAAAAACTTGTTTGAAAATGTTTTGTTTTGAGATCATAACTAAACTTGAATTTGCATTTCTATGTTCGATTACATATTGAATACATTTTTTTTTCATTGGTTAAATAATTTAATCAAATATTTTAAATACATTTGAGTACTAAATGCAAATAATCAATTCTTGGAATAGTATTTTATATTTTATTTATTTAATTCTTGCAATAATATTTTGTAGATAACTAATTTAAAAGCACTTTTTAATTATTGGTATTTTATTATTGTTTTAATTCAAAATGAACAAACTATAAATTTTGTATAAATTGGCATTTTAAATGGAAATAATAAATAATAAATAAATTCTTTGAATAATATTTTATAATTTATTTAATTAATTCTTATAATAATATTTTATAGATAAATTATTGGTATTTTATTAATGTTTTAATTCAAAATAAACAAACTATAAATTGTGTAAAAATTGAATAAATTGAAATAATTAATACATTAATTTATTTTGTTTAATATTTTATACTATTTATTTAAGGACTTTTAAATTGTTGGGATTTTAAAATAAGTAAATTGAGAAACAAATTTACAATAAATTTCGCATATAATAGGAAAATAATTAATTTTTCTTTTAATTTTAAATATTCTTTTGCCTATCAATAGTCACATAATTAATGAAATAGAACTTGAGAGACATAATAAAAAATACTATATTAAATACATATGAAATTAAGCACATTAAATTAAATTAATTTATTTATAAACAAATGTTTTAACGCTGCAGAACTTGTTAATTATAATTTTAGTTGAGCACGTTAAACTCGCATTAAATGTACACATTACAAGCGTCACTTGAGTATTTATGCCGATTCTGGCTATAAGCTGGCACTCCAAATGCGCCATAAACTAGCTATAGCTAGGACATTACCATCATCATCAATCTGAAAACGAGCTTAAACACCTGGCATGGCTAATGCATCAGCTGCCATAAGTTTTTGGCAAGTACAATTTCGTGGTTTATTATGCAGGTTAAAACTTGTTAATGCCATGTGAAAATTTAAATAGTTTAGTTTAGTTGGCTGGCAGACGGGGTCCCACTGGGGTGTTGAGTTCATGTGGTTAAGGTTGTAAGAAGTTGCAGTTGTAGTTGTAGTTGTGTCTTGTACTTGTAGCTCGTAATTTTTGCTGCCATTTTGTCGTTAACACACACACACACACACGCACACACACTTACCTCAGAACAACAATTTATACAACACATTTGCTTAATTTATATTTATAACTTTCTCACACACACACACACACACACACACACACAGGCAATTGCATGTAAACTTTAACGAGCAAAAGCTGTGCTCAGTTACAGTTGCCCTTGCTCTCTCCCCTCTCTCTTCGCTCTCTTTCTCCTTCTCTTTCCTCCCCGTCCCGCTTCAATTTAAGCCCTAAACTCTGGCGTCTGTGTTGTGTGTCGCTTTGGCTCTTTCAATGCCTCTATACACAGCAAAAAATTCTTTTGCAAAACTAAGCTCAAATAAACTCATTAAAAAAAATATATAAAAAATTATTCAATGGAAAAAAACATAAATTATTTATTTATTTATTAAAATTTAATTAAAATAGAACTCCACAGACTAGAAATAACATATATGTAAATATGTCATACATATGTATATAACTTAAGGGACTACAATTTTAAAATTGGAAACAATAATATAAAAAATCGTAATACAAGAAATATCAAATTTTTCCAAGTTAAAAATTAAAATGCTAGTTGAAGAAAAATTAAGTTTTATGTGCTTTATAACTTTGAAAATAAAAACTTGATTACTTTTTTAAAATTCCGTGCTTTGAATTAAATACTTTGAGTTTTTGTGAATTTTTCTCAGTGTATATACCCATCCCTTTAGCTTTGTCTTTGGCATTTGCATAATCGTTGCCAATGAGTGCATGCAACTGGCAAACCGTTCTCCCTGGGGAAAGCTGCTGCGATTTCTTCCCTTGCCTCTCTCTCTCTCCCTCTCTCTCTCTCTCTCTCTCTCTCTCTCTCTCTCTCTGTCTCTCTCTCTCTGGTTTTCTTTTATTATTGCCGCCATTGTTGGAGCATTTATAATTGCAGCTGTTTTGCGTTTGATTTAAATATTTACAACGGATCACAAACTGCAAACCAAATGAGTTGCCTTAACCACTTTTCGACAAAAGCTTATTATATCCCAACATTTTAGGAACTTCAGCTTTAACTGACTTTTGAAAAACTTAAGCGCAAGTTATTTGTGGCTTCTTATTAGAAATTACCAAGGTGCAAAATATGTTCTTTAACTTTAAGTTTTGGCGGCAAACTTTCCGGCAAATTTAGCAGCCTCTGGCATGTCTGGGTTTTCTGCAAAATTTCTATCTTGAAGTTCAATCTGCTGTGGGGCTTTACACGTATTTAAGTTACTGCATTTTAAATTATTATGGCTTTAAGGGTTTATGTTGGTTGAAGCTTTATTTTCTTTTTAGCTTTTGTTATAAATTAAATTCTTTCAATGGGTTTGGCTTTCTAATGAGCCTTAATCTGTACTACAGTATTAAGTTTTCGGCTTTCATACAAAAATAATTTAAGCTTTTGATAAACCATGAGCTTTCAGCAGTTTACTTTTGCAGCTTAAAGCTTGCTTATTTTTGTATTTATAGTTTGATTATGTTGCTTTAAATGCAATTGTGATTAAAGCTTTTATATTCTTGAAAGCTTGACTTAAAAGCTAATTTGAGCTTTAAACATAAAACGAATTGTATTAATGAGCTACAATTATTTAAGCTTGAAATGAAGCTCACCTAGGCATAGCTTTGTGCTTTAAAAAAACTTTACTTTATGGTTCAATTTTTGTTTTTTAATAGTTATATGCCATAGCTTGAACCTATGGTAATGAATAATTTAAATAATTTAACAAATTTCTGTCGAATTATTTGCGATTAATGCATAAACGGAAAATTTAATGCTGAAATTAAGCCAATTTACTTGTGACTGCGACAAGGGAATGCAACGGGTTTCAAGAATTAATTATGCACATAAAGCTGGCAATTTATTAGCTTTGCTTGTCGTATAAATAATAATTATGGCATAATAATTTCTAGTGAATACATTTCAACTGAAACTGTTGGCGGCTTTAAGGCTAGCTTTCTGGTGGAGGGGCAAGGAAAACCGAGAGCCTCAATCCATTAGTCATTGTGAATGGAGCCAAAGTTGTGGGCGCGCACAAAAACGGGAAATTGGATGCTGGAAAAATGTTGGAAAATGCCACTTGAGACGCAACAACTTCAAAATGCAATTCCCAATGTTGGTGTTTTAATACCCTGTAATTTTATGCTCTCATTTATAAATCTAGCTACATGTATTTCTTATTAAGTAGTTGATGGAGTTCATTAATATCTAACAATTCTGTAAGTTTTATTAATCGATTCACAATTGGAAAAGTTGCAATGCATCAAAGTTTTGCTTAACTGATAAACTAATAGTAAATATTATAATTTTTAAATTGGGAGAGATGTGATGCATCAAAGTTTTGCTTAGCCGATAAACCAATAGGAAATATTATAATTTTTTTAAATTACATTTCAAATATGGGGTAGAGGGTATTCCACAATCGGTTGCGTCCGACTGATCAACTCCATTCATTCTGGTAGTTGTTGCTAAAGCAATTTTTAATTTACCTTTGGTTTTTGTTTTTTGCATTATTATTATTATTATTGGATTGCTCGCGCTCCATTTGCCAGTCTCATTAGTTGCCGTTGCCGCATGCGAGTGTAGAGTACGTCAGGGCTGTGTCTAATGATGCAGACGCTGATGAAAGCGCACCAGGGCTGGACAATGCATACATACATACATTCATCCCTGCATATATACAAAATGTAATTACAACAAATTGCAGCAGCAGCTACCATTGCCATTGTCTGACAAACTGCAACCAACGAGCACCCTTCGAGCACCCTACGAGCACCCTACGTCTGCACCCTACGTCTGCCTACCACAAACTCACGCCAGTTGGCCCAACTTTTTACATTTTAAACTTCACTTACACAGGCGGGCCGCAAAAAAATGCACAATAATAAACGTAGAGAAAATCAAATATATAAAATTTATATGCATACCCCACAAAGTAAGGGGCTAGTAAAGGGTATATTCGGTTCGAAAACTTCTGGAAAACCAACTGCTCAACTATAGCTGAAAATATGCTTTGTAAGCTAATTTTAAATAACACCAAGCGTAGAAGTTGATATCTTATAGTAAAATGATAATATAATAAATCAAGCTCAACTTAAATATGATAATATGATTAATAATAATTAATAATAATTAATATGATAATATAATAAATTAAACTCAACCTAAAATAAAAAACTTAGAAGCATACAACTTAAGGTTGAATTATAGTTAAAATATATTCGTTTAAGACTATTAAACATAAATTATTAGCTGCATGCTTAAGACTGACTCTTCCAGTTCTCATTAAAAAATAAAATAAATTAAGCTCAACTATATTAATAATAAAGAATATTAAAATTAGATTGTGAGAATTCATAAATCTCATTAAAGTCCCTAGGATAATCTAGTATTTGAAGAAGATTTGTTTTCTTTTCACTGCTTTTTCGATTCGATGGCATTCAGCTTTTATTGCTTTTAACTTACTTAACTCTGTGGCATAGCACACACGACTGTAGCATGCCGTGTCTATTTATTCGTTGCTGCTGCTATTCGCAGAATAAACCGCATCGCGTAGTCATTGCCACTGTACCAACAACCAACTCTCACTGCGCACTTGTGTTCGGCTCGTTTTTCATATATTTCTAGTGGACTTTTTTTTTTGTTTTTTTTTTTTGGATTTATGCGCGCACTTGAATTTGCATTTGGCCACAACAAAGCGAAACGCCCAAACCTGTTTCCACTTGCAGCAGCGTAAAAAATCCCTTTGAAAACCCTATCAGGCGAACACTTGTACGCACAATCGCCAGCATGGCGCTTAAAGCGTCACACGTAACGTATGATTAATATAAATGCAAGCTACATCGGCACACAGGGAGAGACAATTTATTATAGAACACGCACAATCATTGCAGTGTGACCGTTGCAGTTTTTCATTATCGTGTGGCCTAAATTAATGAACATGATTTTGGCGGTTTGACTTGGCTTCGACGGGGCTTTGTTATGGTTTAAGCAGGAAAACCGATAATTGAATTCAATTTACAGCAATCAGAGGTAGAAATTTGTGCATTTAATTTGAATAGAATGCAATTACAATGAGCTTACGTATTATGTAACGCTTGTTGAAATTTGATAAGCAGCCTAATGCATAAATGGCGCCCAACGTGAGTAGTTTCTGAAGGCCATAACTTGATTTTCTTATGCTATAAATTATTAACTGAATGTTGCTTAGTTATTACAGGCAATAGTTAAAGTACTCAAAAGATATTTTGTAAATGGCGCCCAAAGCTGTTAGTTTGGAACTTAATTTTCTGCAGCTTTCATATAAAATTTGTAAATTTCTGCATACACTGATGAGCAGAACTTGATATTTTATGTTTTTCAACCCAAGTTTTCTTTAACTATTAAAGGCTATTGCAAAACGATTCAAATTTCTCGTTATTCCTTAAATGGCGCCCAACGTGCCCACTATTTCGTACCCTATAACAAGCAGTATGCAGAAGAATGAGCTGATTAAATTGTCAGACCGTTTTATGCTCTACTAACTACGAAAAGACCAAGGCCGAATCATCTGGCCATTAAACGACAGTTGGCTCTCATGCTACCCGAATGTCCTGCTTCATGACGGTTCCCGTTTGTTGTTGTTTTTTACACCAACTGCTGGCTATGCTGCTGGCCATTGTCATTGGCAATTGGCCGGCTAATTTGCAGGCTGACTAAACGTGGCGTACACCTCCTGATTTGCCCTTGTCCAAATTCAATTTCGATTTTGTTTTTGCTTTCGACTGGCATAAATATTTGATGTCAGCGAGTGGACTAATCATATGGTTGTCACAGCGTGTCTTCTACTCTCTCTCTCTCTCTCTCTCTCTCTTTCTAAAATACAAGCTAATGCTACTCTGTCCCGCTGCCAATCGTAATTTGATTGCTTTCCCTGGCTGAAAAATTTCAATTTGCAAGCAAACAAAATGGTAAATGGCAAACAAAAATAACAAAATCCGTTTCTTGCTCTCTTGCATACCCTGTAAATAAAACAAGCAGTGATAAAATTTTAGTTAGATAAGCAGATTCTAATGAACAAATTAATTTCAGTGTCGCAGCTGTACTTATGCACATATATCGATAATTTTGGCTTTAGAGAATGCTTGCATTCACTAGGTTACCGCTTAATGCATCGATCACCCGATAACCGATAAAATGCAACCCTACGCACTATGTAACCTGGTAAATGCGTTTGATACATTGCTTACAATTTGAATTGAAGTCAGCTGTTTTTATCGAATATCGACGAATGGAGTGGCAAAAACAGCAATGGAGCGTAAAAATTGTATGATACATGCGCTTTATAACTATGATCCATTAAGGGTTGCATTTTATCGGTTATCGGGTGATCGATCCATGAAGCGGTAACCTGGTGAATAAACTGTTGACAACGTCAATTTATCGATAAACTAATTAATTTTAAGAAAATATTTTTAGCAGGGTAACTGCAATTCGTTGATGCTTAAGCAAATTGGCCATGATTTCTGCTTGTTTTTTTGTTTTTAAATTTCGCTTTTTATTGGTTTCTTATTTTTTTTTGTAACTAATTAGACGACATTTTTTGTGGGATTTTTTACGCTCACATTTTCTCACATTCTGCCATAATTTTGGAAGGGATTCTTCTTCGATTTGTGCGCATTATGACTTTCTTTTGCTTTGCGCTTGCTTTTGATTGACATTTGTGTCGTTTAATTAAACCGCTAAATGAAAATTCGGTTCATTTTTTGCTGCTTTCATTGCTTTGGCTGGCCAATCTATGCACGACATTTGTGGCCCATTTCGAGAGAGGGAAAGGCAATTCTTCAGGGAGCTAACGCTAATGCGTTTAATTGCATTTTGGGGCCTCGTAATTTACTGCCGCAGCATCGGAATCATTTTCACGCATGTGTGTCTATGCAGGCGCCAGCATTTGCTGCATTACACTCTACAATTTCTCTCCATTTTCTGGATTTTTCTTCTTTTTTTGGGGGAAATTTTGTTGGCAAATTTTCCATCTGCAATTGCAGGCGAAAATGCAAATTTTGCAGCTGGCAAACAACCAACAAAAGTGTCGAAAGCCGCGCACTTTAAGCAGCTTATATGCTGTGTATCATACTTAGTTTGGCATATCAAACCAAATGAGACCCTGTACTTTAAAAAAGTTTAAAGGGGTCCATTAAGTTAGTGCTTTATATTCAATCAAAGTTATACAAAAAACTTTAACTTTTTTTCAAGCGGAAGGGCTTAACGTTTTTGTAAAATATCAAATTTTTTTTCCTCGATTTTTTCTCAAATTTTAATTTTTAACTGAAATGATTAAGAAAGAGCTACACCGCTTGAACATAGGTTGAGTTTTGGTAAAGTTATGCGCATTCAATGTTAATCAAAATAATTTTTTTCATTTAAGCACTGATAATCCCTCCATGATTCCAATATTATCCTTAAAATCTACAATTTTCGACTAAATGCTGTCATGTTTGGTTTTCTCTGCATTATTTTGCAATACGATTCATGAGAGCTTAAATTTTTACAATATTGAAAAAACTTTTTTTTTTTTCGAATATTCCATTTTTTCTCAAGCGGAAAGAAGAGCTAAAATTTTCATAAAAATGTCATTTTTTTTTTAAAGATTTTTTGCTCAAATTTTTTATTTAAACTCAAATGATTAAGAAAAAGCCACACCGCTTGTTCTTCGTATGAGTTTTGGCAAAGTTATGAGCTTTCAAGTTACACAAAAATTGGTTTTTTCGTTAAAAGCACTGATAATCCCGCCATGATTAAAAAATTGGCCTTAAAATCTACATTTTTCGACCAAATACATAATTTTGCAATACAATTCATTAGAGCTTCAGTTGTAACAGTTTTAAAACTAAATTTGTTTGCCAATAATTGCATATCTTTTAAAGGGAGGAACCTAAAATTTTCGCAAAAATTTCAGAATTTTTTTTCTTTGATTTACTGCTCAAATTTTAATTTCAAATACAGTTGCTCTCGGCTTTGACCACTTTGTCGCCTGCACACGTGTCATTTGTGTAAAAGTTTAACCAGTTTATCCGCAGGATCAAAGTGCTTAAACCCTATGTGTATGACTAAAGCTTGGGATGTTGTTTGGTTGCATTATTTCTAATTAGTAAAGTTTTGTAGCTCAGTTTCTCTGACTGTAGCAGCTTTCTCTCTCTCTCTCTCTCTCTCTTTGTCTCTAACTTTGCTCACGCTTTCTCTCACTGTCTCTGTAACTGTATTGGGCACTTAGTTATGC
The DNA here is from genome assembly GCA_035045125.1 of Hypselothyrea guttata. Taxonomy (NCBI): domain Eukaryota; kingdom Metazoa; phylum Arthropoda; class Insecta; order Diptera; family Drosophilidae; genus Hypselothyrea; species Hypselothyrea guttata. The sequence goes on from JAWNNJ010001782.1 coordinate 148,718, forward strand.
ATGCTTGCCAAATCAAATCTAATAAGCTTATTTAAGTCGGTTTTTTCTCGCTGTGTAGGCATATCCATAACGTTAGTAAACAAATTTATGTGTCTTTGCGACTAACTCAGAGCAAGGAGTTTTAGTATTTGCAGCGCAATTGAAAATCACTAGAAAATACACACACAAACACACAGACACACACATACACACACATACACACACACACAAATACATATGTACATTTATGACACATTTTGTATACAATGTCAAGTTAATGAGCCTGCTTTTGCCCGCCTTCTGCCTCAGCTTCTGTAAGTCGACTGCATGTCAGTTATTGCCTGCTGGCATCGGTTGCATGTGTGTGTGTGTGTGTGTGTGTGTTTATCCATGTGTGTGTGTAGTTTTAGCTTTAGCCTATTTGCCCCTTCTGATTGGCAATGCTTGCAGCTTGTCATTTTGCATGTTGTACAAGTTTGTGCGACAACTCAAAGCCAAAACTTAAGGCAACTACCTGCCCTCTGTCTCCCTCTCTTTTGCTGGGTATATCTCTCTCTTTCTCTTCCCTCCTCTCTTGTTGTGTATATCTCTCTCTCTCTGTGTTTTATTTGCTCACAAGCAAACTCAAAACACAAAATTCTTTGACAAGCAATGCCTTCATTTCAGTTTTTTACACACTGTGCTTTGGAAAAAGAACCCAAGTGTCTATTAAGTTAGTGCGATTGGGAAGTATCTGTAGCACCCCAAAAAAGGCGTGACAGATTCCAAGAAATATATTCTTCATCAGTATGGCGAGCTAAGTCGATATAGCTATGTCCATATAAGCCATAAGCTGCAGACTTGTAGCATATGTTATTCTTCATCGATGCTGTAAATTGTATTGCGATCGGATAAGAAACACCGAAGACAATTTAATTACTTTTATGGTTTAACTACTTTTATTAATACGAATTTTATAAGAATTTCAAAATAACGTGGAAATAAGATGGCGTTGATTTTCCTGTCACTCCCAAACATATCATTATAATATGAAACAGAACAGAAGTCAGTTTCAATTCAGAGCTCAACCGAGCAACACATTTTAAGGTAAGAAAATATAAAAAATTAGAAACTTGAAGAAAAAAACTAGCATAAAACATAGCTTTGATTTTCCTGTCATTCCCAAACAGATTTCTATTATAATGTGAAACACTACAGCCAGTTGGAATTCAGAGCTCAACCGAGCAACACAAATTTAAAGGTAAGAAAATATAAAATATTTTTAAATATTAAAATAGTATAAAATATTTGTTCTCCATCAGAGTTCCCATTCTTTACCATCAATGAGAAGGCCGTGGACTTAATGGAGCTGCCGTACCAACACATCAACGAGAGCTTCACCCAAAATGGCTTCCACGACGATTTCCTTGGGTGTCATGCGTACATCTCCATCCTGTGGCTTGGGGGCAACGATCCTGGCAGATAGAGCACCTCGTCGAAGGTGCCATCGGTGCTTCATGCCCAGCAATTTCATGTGAGGAGATCCTGCTACGGAGTCCAGATTGATTGGCAAGAATCCTTTGAAGAATCCATCGATTGCTGGCACCTCTTTCGAGTCCTGTCTGGATGCCGTCAAACAAGGGGCAGGACTCCTGAGAGGTGCATCAGCCTTCGGATCAATTGACTTTCAACTCGAATATCAACGTGGATTTTCCCTCGCTGGGCGCCAGTTGAAAGAAGTCGGAAAACCGTTGAGCATTCGGCAACATCAACCCACGAGAGGTGCAAAAGAATTGAAACCTTCTCACTTTTGCCTCCTCTGAGTGCGATGAGGATAACTTTTTTATGCTCAACTGGGCCACAGCAAACCAACCGAAGAAATAAACTATCAATAAATTAAACGACAATGTTGCAAAATGTACAAATCTTGGAAACATAATAATTCCGGTAATTTAAAATAAAACCCATAACCACTAAAAATGTAGTTTAATTGAATATTTTTAGCTATTTAAAAATGACATATAAATTTGACATTTCAAATGCCCGAAAAATCAATAAAATAAATTTACAAGCAAAGGCTGCTGAGAAATTAAATAAATTTTCCTCAGAACTTGAATTTATGGATATCGGTATATTAGAAGTAGAATTTTAATTTAAAAGAGTACAAAAGGGTCTATATGGTCAATGCAAATGAAAAATGATGTTCCTTCTGGCATGATTTATAGATGTTGCGAATTGCTTTGCGATCGAATAAGCTATTGCAAAGATATGCAGCAGACAATTTGCTCGATTGGAACACAGTTCAGTGTCTCGTACTGTCAGTTACGTTCTACTGCTCTATTCTTATTAGTTTCACCTGCTTTCGTCTCGATTCAAGACAGAAAAACATGACACTTTAGCACACTCATACTAACACCTACTCAAATACTCACACACACGCATACTAGAAACACACACACACAGACACAGTGCAATCTAATCCAACAAACTAGCTTAGCATATCCATTTGCCCCTTGGGCTACTTTTGACATGTGGTGTTCGTTTCCTTGCAGTTAATTAGTATTTTATTGTTTCATCTCCATTTCGTGTTTAGTATTTTTGGTATTTTTTGTATTTTTCGAGCATTGACATAATGAAAATTAATTTGACATATTTCGTAGAATTTTTCCACGAATTTGTTTGTGGCACTTTCGTGCATATTGTTGAAATTTAATTTGCTTAGTATATGACAATTTTGATAAATTTTATGGACATTACAATATGCATAGAATTTTACTTACACTATGCATAAATTTAATACCATTTTGCATACCCTGTAGACGGCTAAAATGGCATAAGCTGACACAATTGATTTAAAGCTTGATTTAAATACTTGTGCTCTGCGAGATTTCCTTTTAAATTTTTACACAATGCAACAGTAATCATTTATTTTTATTTATTTATTTTCTGAAATATTTATTTATTTATTTATTTATTGGCAACTACTGTCAGTCGACATGGAAAATTAAAAATGCAAATTAAATTAAATATTAAAATTAATTAATGTAATTAAATTAAAAGTAAATGATAAAGAGAATTATATAATAATTTAATTTTTTTATTAATTAATGAAACTTAAAATACAATAAGTCTATTTAATTGAAGATATCGGATATAAAACGATCATTTTAATATAGTATGTTTAATATAAATTTATAATTTTTTTATTCTATAATTAATGCAAACTAATAATATTCGGCAAATAATACTAAGAATATTAAGACTACGATATGCGAATAATTGTCTAAATAAAATAGTTTTCAAATTAAAACTATACTTTAGTTATTGGAGCTATTAAATTGAATACAGACATTTGTATTTTTCTGTTGCATAACACAAGGGGCTGCAGTGCATAAAAGCTTAAAATATGTTACAAATTGATATTTAAATATTTGATAAGCTGAGCTTAAAATAGAAATAAATAAAGTTTATTTCGAGGTCGAAATAAATAATTAATTAGAAAACTTTGCTAAATTTCGCAATACCCTGTACCAAATTGTATATAAGTTGAAGTATTTCAAGTAGTAGTATGCGTGATCGCGACTACGAGCTAAATCTTAACTTGCAGAACAAAAAGTAAGAAGCAGCATTGCTTTTAAATATAAATTATATTTAAAATATTTGTATTACATATTTTATGATTTTATTGCTATAAACAAGAGTTGCCTTTGTTTAACGCATAAAACCACACCACTGGCAATGGGGAGTTTTCCAGCGGGAGAGAGTGAGTGAAAGAGAGAGAGGGGGAGAGAGTGAGCGAGAAAGACACAATAAATCTCGCATACAATTTATTGACAATGCTTGGGGCGTTGAGCAAACAATGTCCTTCCGGCGCCCAGCATGTGACAAAAGGATATGCAGGATGCAGCAGCAACCACGACTGAAGGTTATGTTTGTAGGGTGCACTCTCTCTCTCCCCTCTCTCCCATCGCTCTATCTCTCTCGCTCTTTCTCTTCGTTTTTTGTTATTAACAATTAACGCAACGCTGCGTGGACTGTTGTTGTTTGTGTGATTTATGGCTGGCCAAAAGGGCGCCAGCATCATTATTACTCTTATTATTGTTTATTATTTTGCCTCCTTTTTGCTTTTGTTTTGTGTTTTGTGTTTTGTTTTTGTTATTGTTTATGTTTGCCGCATTTTCCGCTGCGAGCGCAACTCACAGCCAAATTTTCCTAAAACATTTTTAGTGCACAGAAATCGCTTTTAAGTCAATTTGGATGCCAGCAAAATATTATAGAAATTAATTAATTAAATTAAAATATCTCTGATAGCTGCAAGATTTATTATGCAACTGTTGTTCAATTTTGATTAAGTTATTTATTATTTATTTATTTGGGTAGTACAAAAATTTAATATATTTATTTTATTAAACAATTTGTGTAAATATTTCACAATAGTTATTTTCAAAAATAATCAGTTAAGCTATTAAAATTCATTAATAAATATGTTTAAAATTTTAATTCAAGCTGACAAATTTTATAGCTTAAGTTTTGTAATATAAATATAAATAATATAATATAAATTCCTCAGATAAAGTTGTTAATATTATAAATTTTATTATATAATATTATATGTTATTATATTAATTAATAACTTACTTTTAAATATTCTGTCAACTGCAAAAACTTCGCTCTTTCAGTGTAGACTTTTTCAGTCTAAAAAGCTTGCCAAAAGCTTGGGTTCATTAAACCACTGAGCTTTTCCCATAAAAGCGTATCCTAGAGCTTTTGCTGCCTCTACAAGCTTGCCATAATATTGTTAGGTACAACAGCGACATCTGGCGACGTTTGCTATTTGTTGTTGCTATAAACTTGCTATAAAACGTGGTATAAATTTCTCTCGAAATGAAATATGTTTAACTCTGGAATAGAATCGTAAATGAATTCAGATTAATTAAGCCAAATAATTTATTAAACTGATGACAAATCGTATCTCATTTTAATCTTAAAAGTAGATGAAAATATATATAGAAATTTAAAAAACCCGCTTAAATGAGAAATTTTGTTTTTAAGTTAAAAATCATGTGTCAAAATTAAAAACCTCAAGTTCTTAATTTAAGTGGGATTTCTTTTGACTCAAAAAGTGTTTTCTTAAAATTTTGTAGATTTCTTAATCGTGTTTTGACGATTACGGTTAATTGGTTTTTTTTATGGTTTCTGTCGATGGCGTTCAAGCTTTGACATAACACAAATCCATCATGTTTTGATCAAGCGTTTTTATGGCAAATACACTGAGAGAAATTTGCGCCAAGAAACTTGTAAATAAATCATAAATTTTCTGTGTCAAAAGTTCATTGAATTAATCCAAGAGATTTACTAATTTACTTTATGTATGTAATTTACTAATTTTATTATTCACTGCATCATAAATTTGAAATAATGTGGGAATAAGATGGCGTTGGCTTTCCTGTCACTCCAAAACGTATCATTATAATGTGAAACAGAACAGAAGCCAGTTTCAGTCTAGAGCTCAACCGAGCAACATCTAGTTTAAAGCCAAAAAAAATATAAAATAATTTGAAAGTATTAATTATTACGTAATTTTGAAATTGAAATATTTAAAAAAAAAATGTGACATTTAAGAAAAAGCAGAGCTAAACCGAGCAACAAATTTACAGGTAAGAAAATATAAAGAATAAAAAAAAATTTTAGAAATTTGAAGAAAAAAACCAGCATAAAACATAGCTTTGATTTTCCTGTCATTCCCAAACAGATTTCTATTATAATGTGAAACACTACAGCCAGTTGGAATTCAGAGCTCAACCGAGCAACACAAATTTAAAGGTAAGAAAATATAAAAAATTTTTAAATATTAAAATAGTATAAAATATTTGTTCTCCATCAGAGTTCCCATTCTTTACCATCAATGAGAAGGCCGTGGACTTAATGGAGCTGCCGTACCAACACATCAACGAGAGCTTCACCCAAAATGGCTTCCACGACGATTTCCTTGGGTGTCATGCGTACATCTCCATCCTGTGGCTTGGGGGCAACGATCTTGGCAGATAGAGCACCTCGTCGAAGGTGCCATCGGTGCTTCATGCCCAGCAATTTCATGTGGGGAGATCCTGCTACGGAGTCCAGATTGATTGGCAAGAATCCTTTGAAGAATCCATCGATTGCTGGCACCTCTTTCGAGTCCTGTCTGGATGCCGTCAATCAAGGGGCAGGACTCCTAAGAGGTGCATCAGCCTTCGGATCAATTGACTTTCAACTCGAATATGGGTGTGGACTCTCCCTCGTTTGGCGCCAGTTTAAAAAATTTGGACAGGGCAGATCAGTCGGACGGGACAGATCAGTCGGACGGGCCCGACTGTAGAATACCCTGTGCCTTTTATTTAATATAAAATTTTATAAAACTGTCACACTAAGCGTATCAGCAGTACTTCCTCTTCTTCCCTTTTTACGTGTGCCAGCTGCGCTGCTGCTGCTGCTGCGCAGCCAATTGCGTAGCTTTTATCAACGTTGTTTATTGACCGATTTCAATGCGCTTTTCAGGATAGTTAAATTAAATAGAAGATAGTATATATACCAAATAACAACATTCTATGATTAATAATACGCTTGTTTTTGAACTTTTGAGTTAAACTATTGTGAAGCTTATATCTCCTGTGTTTCTTAACCGATTTCACTGCGCTTTTCAGGATAGTTAAATATAATACAAGAGAGCTTATGTTCCAAAAAACAATCTTCTATGTTTAATATTACGCTTGTTATTCAACTTTTTATGGTAAAAAACACGAGGTTGTGTGAGTTTTATTGATTTTTGGGCGTAAAGGGGGCGTGGCATCAACAATTCGAAATAAACTTGATCTGCGTAAGATAACTACCTATCTATAGCAACCAAAACGGCATCTCTAGCTTTTGTAGTTGCTGAGATCGACGCGTTCATCCAAACAGACAGACAGACAGACAGACAGACAGACAGGGCTAAATCGACTAATCTCGTCTTCCTGATCAAGAATATATATAGTTTGTGGGGTCTGCCACGCCTCCTTCTGCCTGTTACATACATTCGCACAAAGTTATTAACCCTGTTTTTCCCATTTTTCAAATGGGCACAGGGTATAAAAAGTCGCAATCGGCAACATCAACCCACGAGAGGTGGAAAAGAATTGAAACCTTCTCACTTTTGCTTCCTCTGAGTGCCATGAGGATAACTTTGCTCAACTGGGCCACAGCAAACCAACCGAAGAAATAAACTGTCAATAAAATAAACGACAATGTTGCAAAACGTACAAATCTTGGAAACATAATAATTCCGGTAATTTAAAATAAAACCCATAAGCACTAAAAATGTTGTTTGATTGAACATTTATAACTATTTAAAAACTACATTTAAATTTGACATTTAAAATGCCCAAAAAATCAATAAAATAAATTTACAAGCAAGGCCTACTTGGATATAAAATAAATTTTCCACAAAACTTGATTTTATAGTTATCGATATATTATAAATAATCGATAGTTATGAGAGCATGTTCTTTAAAAATGTACAAAAAAGTCTATTAAGTGAATGCAAATGAAAAATGATTTTAAACGATTATTTTTTGGGATTTGTGCTTGAATTGCAAGAGAAAACTAGTTTAATTTAGGAGCTTTATGCTGTGGAACAAATCATTTATTATTTTTCTGAGTGTAGGCAAGTTGTTGCTGCAATGAATGTTGCTCTTGCAGCTGCAATTATTATCGCTGCGGTTGTGCTGTGGCCAAGGGTGTTGCTAATAAATTTCTAGTTACAAAATTGTTGTAAATTATGTGTTGTTGAACAATTTTTATTGAGGCGAGACGGCGTAAGAGAAAGAGAAAGAGAGAGAGAGAGCGAGAGAGAGTGAGAGTGAGAGACAGAGGAGTTGTTGCTGCAACTACAACTGCTGTTGTTGTTACTGTCGTAGATGTTGTTGCTGTTGTTGTTGTTGTTGCTTGTGCTGTTGCTGCTGCTGACAACGACATAAATAAATTGTTGCGTTTGTTTTAATTTGTTACGACTTGTTGGTGTTGCTGCTGCTCTGTTGCTGTCAGTTTTATGTTGCTACTGTTCCCTCTTTCCATTCTCCCTCTCTCTCTCTCTCTCTTTCTCTCTCTCTCTCTCTTTGTATTTCTCTCTGTCTCTTTGTTGCTAACCCCCAGCTGTGACATTGCCTACAAAACGGTCATAAAAAATGCAATGCGGCGGCAACTGTTGTTGCTGCTGCTGCTGTTGTTGTTGTTGTTGTTGTTGTTGGTGTTGTTGCTGTTGTTGTTGTTGCAGCTCATACAAAATTTGGGTCACTGCGGCAATGTTTTTGTGGACAAACGCACCAAATACTTGCAGCCTGCCAAATGTTGGCGTTGTGTTGCAGCCACAACAGCAACAACAACTGCAGCAACAACAGCAACATCCACTGTTGTCCAAACGAACTTAATGCTGTCTGAATTGTATCGCTGTCTGAACTTATGTTAAAACGAGCATACAGCCTCTTTTCCCCTTTTCCAAATGTTCGCTCGCATGCTAGCTATTTCTTTGTAGCATGCTAGAAAATCCTAATAATAGATAATAGATAATGAAACTAAGAGAAACTGAAGTTTGATTTATATTTATTTTATTGCAGCAACAACTCCTCTGCCTCTCACTTCATCTTTCTCTCTCTCTTTCTCTATTTCTCTTTCTCTTTGTCTTACGCCGTTATAGTATAGTTATAGTTATAGTTGTTATAGTACATTATATTGCTGTACTGATTCTATGCTTATTAAAATACATTTAAAAAAAAAAAGTAATAACACAAAGTTGAGCAAAACTGTCTGTTTCATATCTTTGCTGGTGCTTATCTGATCGTACTGATCTGGTTTTTAGACCCTTTACTTTAAACCAGAATGGGCGGAGCAGATCAGTCGGACGGGCCCGACTGTCTTATACCCTGTGCCAAAGCTCGCGCTGCGCTCTCGCAGATACAGTACAAAATATTTTAAATATAATTTTTTAAAACTATCACACGGAGCGTAGCAGCAATTTTTTTTCTTCCATTTTGTGTATGCCATGCTTTACAGGCTGCGCTGCTAAAGGGCGAGCGGCGTAACGCCTGTAATATTGTTTCGTTCATATCTCTTGTGTTTATTGGCCGATTTTAATGCGCTTTTCAGGATAGGTAACTACCATACACAAGAGTATATATTCCGAGTTTCAACGTTCTATTTTCAATATTACGCTTGTTATTCGGTTTTTATCGATTAAGGCGTAAAGGGGGCGTGGCATCAAAAATTTGAAGAAAGCCTCATCTGTGTCTGATGTAGACCTATCAACTACTGAAGAGAGAATTCATGTAAATATATCAGTGTCTTTTAAATTGGCGAATGTATTTTATTTCATTCATTGTGGGCGGCAGGGGCGTGGCATTCAAGATTTGAAATAAACTTGATCTGCGTATGGTATACACCTTTCAAAAGAGACCAAAACGGCTGCTCTAGCTTTTATAGTTGCTGAGATCTACGCACTCATCCAGACGGACAGACAGACAGACAGACAGACAGACAGACAGACAGACAGACATGGCTATATCGACTCAGCTCGTCTTCCTGATCAAGAATATATATAGTTTGTGGGGTCTGCCACGCCTCCTTCTGCCTGTTACATACATTCGCACAAAGTTATTAACCCTGTTTTCCCATTTTCAATGGGCACAGGGTATAAAAAGTAAAAAGGGTCTATTAATTAAGGGCGAATAGGAAATGTGTGTAACACCCAGAAGGAGGCGTGGCAGACCCCATAAAGTATATATATTTTTAATCAGGGAGACGAGCTGATTTGGCGATGTCCGTCTGTCTGTCTGTTTGTCTGTATGCACGCGTCGATCTCAGCAACTACAAAAGCTAGAGATGCCGTTTTGGTTTTATTATATTATATTATTATATTATTATATTATTATTACATTTACTTAGTTTACTATATTAGTTTACTTAATTTTATTTGTCTAATTTAACTTATTTATTATTCTTGTTATATATTTAATTATTGTTTGTTTTTTATTTATTTTGTTATTTTATTTATTCAATAAATTTAATTTATTTCATGTAATATCTAATATTATGGCATGCCAAAAATTTTAGCATACTTATCAGCGCTGTGCGCCTAAGAGAAACTTTTAAGAGGCGCACACACACATGCACACACACACATAAAGATATAAAACTTGTTGTTGCATTTGGAGCGCAAATAAGTGGTTTATAGCCTCAGCCCCCTCCCCCCCTAGCCTCCCCTGCGCCACCTTTGCCCCATGCCACACGACTGCTTATGGCAGCTAGTCGCAATTGGGAATGCAGTTTGTGGCAATTTGTAATTTTTTGTTGTTGTTGTTGTTGTTCGCATTTTTTATGGCAATGTCTGTGCTGCTTGTGCTTGTTGCCGATGTTGTTGTTGTTGTTCACTGCGGCCATAAATTGTTTATACGGTTCACTTGGCTTTCGGGCCATTTTGGTATCAGACTTTTCCGCATGTAGATGCTCTCTATAACTATTAACTCTTTCTCTCTCTCTCTTCGTCTCTCTCTCTCTTTTTCTCTCTGTCTCGCTCTCTGTTAACGCACTGCACATTGCACGTGCTTGAAAATCTATTATGCGTTGATAATTGAACACTTTTTTATGAGCTGCCCCGCCCCCTGCATTCGCTACGCCCGTCTATCTTGCGTTTTTTATTGAGTGCACATGTTTGCATTTAAATTAAATTTAATTTAACAACATTAAAATGCGCGCATAAATTAAATGCAGCAAAAAATAAATATAAATTACTGCAATGAACTCTATACTCTATACCCTATAAATACCCTGTAAAAAGACGGCTTGAATAAATTTGCATATTTAAATATTTTATTTATGTTATTGGCATATTAAGACACTTTTTATTGTCACATGTTTTTAAAAGTTAGAAAGAGGCGTGGCAGATATTGTTATTATATATATAATTATACAAATTCGAATTTTCCCAAGCTGTAATACTAACGCTTTTTTCTTTTCTATTTGCTTTCAGGTGAGTAAAAAAAAAACATGAAATTCACACAGACAGCTCAGATAAAACAGATCAAGTAAGTGTAAGTATGTAAGTGTATTATTAGATTTAAAATTAATAAAAATCGTTCAGAGTAAAAAGCTAGACATAATTTTAAGCTGTAAGAAATTTATTCATTGCCTTCAAATTTTTGCTAAATAATTAAAAATTAATTATTATTTATACATATATATTATTAAATAGTATAATTATATATGGAATTGGGGGAATAAAACTATGATTTTAAAATATATATACAGGGTATTCTGAAGTCGGGCGCTACCGACTGATCGACTCCACTCATTCTGGTTTTTTCTGTTTCTTAGCTTCATATTGAAACCAAGTACATAAAATTGAAGATATTAATATATGTAAAATTAACAAAATTAGTTTAGAATAAAATTCTAGACATAATTTTAGGCTGTAAAAAATGTATGCATTACGTTCAATTATTAATTATTAGTTGAAACATTTAATTATAATTGAAGTGTGAGCATAAAACTATGATTTTATATTATATATACAGACTATTTTAAAGTCGGGCGCTACCGACTGATCGACTGGATTTTTTTGTAGTCTTTTTTTCTATTCAGCTTCCCATCGCCATTTTTCTGATGTCATTTCAGCTCGTGTTGTTGTGGTTTTTCTTGCTAATTGCATTTGAAGTCGAGCGTAATTTCATTTGAAATATGAACAACGACGTGCAGCATTATAATAGTTATCATAACAATAACAATTACAGTAAAAACAACAACTATGTAACAACAACAGTTGGCAAAGGGAAAACTCAAAAGAATGTCGGCTAAAAACTGTGTGAAATTAATTGAATTAAACGTGACACCAAGTTGATAATCAAATTAGCAGAAAACACAAATTACGTAAAAAATAAAAACAAAAAAAAAAAGAAACGAAATTAAAAAAAATATATTTTGCAAGCAGCAAATATTGATGATGTAAATACCTTCGAAATGGAAATCAGCAAATTGCATTAAGAGTGTAAAAAATGGTAGCAAAAAATGTTAAACTAATTATGTCATCGATTATTAAAGAACTTGCCTTTAATCGGCCAAATTGAAGTCGACAACAAATTGCGATTTAAATGTATTAAACGCAAAAATAGAAATTCAATTTTTCGATAGAGAAAAACCAATTAGCAAATGCTAAACAAACAAAGGCAAAGATTGCACAAAACTCGGCCATATTTGAAATGAATGCATTGCAGTAAATAATTTCGCATTTAATTTGCGCAATATGTTCAAAATAATTGCAAAGGAATATATGCATAAAAGAAATTATCAAACAAAATTGCAGCCATAATTGAATATATTTGCCCTTTGGCATTTTTTTTACACGCATTTGGTTTGCACATTTTACAGACACTTTTCGGCCTCACATTACGTATGCGTAATTGTTGTGAAATTCCAATTAAAATAGTAAAATATTGTTAACATTATAAACATGTAATACAAGCCCTACCAATCCTTACATTTAATTGTATTATTATTTTAAATTACTTTTTTCTGTCCCAATTCTGCTTCATATTACATATGCATATTTTGCTTGTGATAAATCATAACTTTAATTGGAAACCAATTGAAGAACTTGATTATGTTTTATTATAATATTTTATGTTATTATTTATTAAACAATATTTCTTTCTCATGTTTTTTAGCAAATGGCAAATTTGTAAATCATTTTGTAAACCAAAACAAAACATAAACCTAATTTAATGTATATTAATCTTAATTTTAATTTGAATTTAAATCAAAACTATCTTATTTAATTTTGTTATTTATTTATTTAATTTTATTTATTTAATATAACATATTTCGAATAAATAAAATAAATAAAAATTATCATAAAGATATAACGAAAATATTATTGAGCTATTTGCTCACGATCACGAAATAATATTAATATTAATAATATTTTATTGTTAATCAAAATTAGACTTTAAAATTTTTGATTTAATTTTATTTGTATATTTACCTAAATTTTATTTTTGTCTATAATATATTTAAAACGCTTAATGTTATGCTTTTCTAAGTTTAATTTCAATTTTTAATTAAGTAATTTTTTTAAATTTTCAATGTCAAACTTTTTTGTGTAACAACAAAAACAATATAGCAATAAATCTTTGGCCAAAAAATTTTGCCTTAATTAATGCGAAAAAACGGTGCAGAAATCTTTTGGAAAATGCCGGACAACAAAATGGCGTCCCATTTGTCGCTGACTTTGAGAAGGTATTATTTTTAGAACGTGAGACTTCATGCGGGCGTATAAAAGCGCACACATAACAAACAAAACTGGCACAACAACAGCTAAAATACCAAAAACAACAACAACAACAACAAGAATACAACAATAACAACAACAACAAGAACACGACAACAACACAAAGCGTAACGGACAGAGAAGAACATGGAAGGACAACAATGTCTTAGAAATGCAAAAGTCTCAAAAGCCTCAAGACATTTCATGTGGCATGGTTAAGATTTTAGTGACACAACAACATTAACAACAACAACAACAACAACAACAACAACAATATCAACAACAATATCAACAACAACTTTGCTGCTGTTGTCATGGCGGAAAAACAATTCACACATTGCGCAAGATGTCGCGGCTACAATCGGCCATAGAATGCCCAGAAAGCAAAATGGCCGACTCGAGGTCGAAGATGAATGTCTCTCTTCTTCTTCTCTTCTTTTATCTTCCCATCTCTTCTCTCTGTAGGTGGGCCACAAAAGCAAGCCGAAAGCTTCGTTTCAAAATGCCACAAATGTAAAGAGAAGCGCAAAAGTTATAGCCAAAGAGTTGGACTGAACGATAAGCTGCAATTTTTAATACAAAAGTTTGATATTTAATAAAAAATAAATAAATAAAAATATATTAAATATGTATTTCAATTTTTAATACATTAGTTTAATATTTAATAACAAAACAAATAAATAAAAATGTATTAAATATGTATTACAATTTTTAATACATTAGTTTAATATTTAATAAAAAAATAAATAAAAATATATTAAATATGTATTCCAATTTTGAATACATTAGCTTGATATTTAATAAAAATAAATAAAAATATATTAAATACTATGTATTACAATATTAACAAAATTTGTTTAATTCAACATTAACTATGTCTTGATTAAATAAAATCATAATAATTAAATAGACTTCTATATAATTTATATATTTTTTTTTGTCGCATATCAAACACTACATTTGTATATATTTTGTGCAAATAATGAAATAATTTGTGTTTTTATTTAATACATATAATAAAATAATAATAATAAAGCTATTATAAATACTAACAGTGAAACATATTAAAATTAAATTAAATAATTAAAAAATGTTTTGATGTTAACGAACTTTATAAACTATTTTATTATTAAATATAGGGACGGGGCAGATCAGTGGGACGGTGGCTACAGTCGGACGTAACCGACCGTAGGAGACCCTTTACTTTGAGTATATGTACACACAAACACAATCAGACGCACACACACTAAGCTATCCGCGTATGCAAGGCACACCACCCCCCCTCTGCCCAGTGCGGGAAATTCTCTGTCGCATATATTCGTTGTTTCTTATCCGATCAAAACAAAATTCACAGCGTCGATAGAGAATGCCATAAGCTAGTTACATACCAAATCACAAGCCGATAGCTTCAAAACTGTGGCTACAGCAGCTTTTTGCGGTTTACGGGGGAAGGGGGAAAGGTATCAAAAATCTAAAACAAACTCGTGCTGCTTACTGAATAGGGGAACCTAATTACCGAATATGGTGTCTCTAGCTCTGACAGTTGCTGAGATCTAGGTGTTCATACAGACGGACAGACAGACGGACAGACGCACAGACGGACAGACAGACAGACGGACAGACGGACATGGCTAAATCGACTCGTCTTGTTGTCCTGATCAAGAATATATATACTTTATGGGGTCTGCCACGCCTCCTTCTGGGTGTTACACACATTTCCTCTTTGCACTAAGTTAATAGACCCTTTTTACTTTTTTAAAGTAAAGGGTCTAAAAATAATTATTACAAATCATTTTGATAATTTACAACTTCTATGAAGAAACAAGTTTAAAAGTGAAAGAAAAATAGCAATTGCATAGGAGAGAAAAATAAACACACAGAGCGAGAAGGAGATAAAGAGGAAGAGAGGCAGCGAGAGAGGAATAAAGTGAGAAAAATAAGCAGCATAAGAGTGGCAAAAATATTTGGAACTACACTGAAAGAAACTTTCAGATTTTTTCATTGTCCAAAATATAATGTCCCATAAAAATTCTTAATCGTATTCTACATTTAAGAGCAAATTTAAAATAAATATTTCTAAAAACTTTGGTTTCTAAGGTCACTGATGAGAATGTTGGCGACATTCGGAATAGTACTATCTGACCACAGCCAAATTTTTTCCATTAAAAATCTTCCATTGCTAGACGTTGAGCCCGAATTCTCACCTTTATTTCTACAAATATTTTAGCTAAATTTCGATTTAGCCATTTTATTTTTCTCAACTTTTGAGATCACAAAATAATATAATTTATATCTGCTTTTCAGCGTTGACTCTTTAAATTCATTAATCTGTATTTGTATCTAACTCAATTACGATCTTGGCTATAATAAAAAGCTGTAGCACAACTGACACTGCATTTTGCTGAGTGTACTTGCAATTTGGTGAGATGCTTGACAAGTCAATGCTGTGGCTTGTGCTGCAGTCAGCACAGTTTAAAGTCAAAACTCCAGACAACAGCTACAGAAACAGAGCGTAACAGAGAAAGAAGAGGAGAGGGGAAAGGGAGAGAGAGAGAGAGAGAGGTAGAGTGAGAGGAAGAGAGAGAGAGAGAGAGAGAGAGAGAGAGAGCTACAAGTTTTGCTGGCTGAAAACAAAAACTTGAGAATCGATGCAAAGTGTAAAAGAACGAGACACGAAGTTTGCGGCACAAGTTGAGCCGACGCTTAAGAGTTAACAGTTATGACCGCGACTAAGGAAGGTGCAAGTGGCATGTGGCAAGTGGCAAGTGGCAAAGTGGCCAAGTGGCAAAGTGGCCAAGTGGCCAAGTGGCTGTTGCAGTCTTCCTGCCAACCCTTGACGCTCTATTACAGATACGAGCGATACTTGTGCCCCATATCCCCCAGAGTTGCCCCAACAGACCGGGCGCATCATATTGTGCATGAGCTGTATCTTCAGCGATTACTTCTTCTATCTTCTATACTTCTTCTTCTTCTTTATCGACTTGTTCTTCTTCTTATTGTTTGGTCCTCGCTGGGATTGCGGGGAATCGGGAACGCAATGTTTGCAGCCTCAAGTGTGCGCTCTAATAAGTTAACTGGTCTGTAAATTGTCTGGCTCAATGGCATTATTAAGTTATGCGGGTTAACCCGGGCGTAAGCTCGGTATAATTGGCCCCAGGGAGCAAAAACGATTGAAAAACGCAACAGCCAGCGTTGCCGGAATATTAAATGCATAACCACAGTATGCTTAAAATATTGCAAAAAGAGTATAACATTATTTATAGTTGCCATTAAAGCTTATCCAAATAGTCTGGCAACACGAAAACAAGTTTAATTTGCCGTACAGCAAACTTGGCAGTCTGGCAGCACTGTAACGAAACAGCAAACTGTGAAAACAAGGTCTGGCAACGCTCCAAGGCGGGTGCAATTTTTAAGAATTCTACTTAAATCCGTTGGAAAATGGAAACTCCCATTGCGAAATCCAATTTAAATATATATTGATATATTTTATATTTAAATTAATTCTTTATTTTATTGTGTACATAAATTTATGGAGTTTTTAAAAGTGCACGGCGCTGCCAGTCTGTCAAACAAAAAAATTAAAATACTCCTAAACCCAGTAGTTAGTCAGTTTAATTTGACAACTCTGTTGAAAAATGAAAACTGTCGTTACCAAATTATTTATAAATTTTTAACAGTGTACAGTGTTGCCAGACTGTTAAAGAATATTACTTAATTCCTAAACTCATAAAATATTCAAATTCTACAAAATTTGGTCAAAAAGATAAATTTCGCAGGGGGATGTAAATTTATAACTTAAGAACTTCTATGATTATACATACAATAATTTCCATTTTAATTAATTTTGATTAATTTTCCGAGCAAATTTTCCCACTGTATTTGTGCCTTATGGCAGTGCAAATTGCATTTAGAGCACAGTTTTGCGATGCTCTCAACAGTTGCTCTCAGTTAAGCCAATCCCCTAACAACAACAACAATAAAAAAATCCGACAGCTGCAACAAATCTATCCCCCTTTCTCACCCTTCACATTCCCCTCGCCCACATTTGTTACCGTTCTAATTAGTTCTTCAACTTTGCTGTTCAATGATAGCACAGCCAAAGAGGAGAGAAAAATTGATAAGGCAAGGAGAAAGAGATTTCATAGAGAAATAAAATACTGACAGGTCAAGTGCCTTCAAGTAGGCGATACACTGTGTTTTTATTGAGTTTTTAGATGCATAATGGGAATTATATGCATAGATCTTTTCACGCAACTCAAGGGCGATGTTTTCTATTTTTTAAAGAATTTATTAGAATTATTTTTTTGTACAAAAATGGCATAAATGCTGAAAGATATATTCTGCATATTAAAAGAGATTTGTAACTTTTGTCGTTAAAAGAACAAATAGAAAAATATTTTAGATAAGTAAATATTTAAATAAATAAATGATCAAATTTACAAATAAAAAAATAATATAATAATAATAATACAATTGTGAAAACAATCATTAAAAATATTTGAGTAAATAAATTACAGATAAATTATTGATTATATGAATAACGAAACAAACTAAAAAATAAATTGAAAAAATTAGACAAATTAAAAATATATATATTATAAAAATAATAAAAAAAATAAATAGCTTACAGATGTACTATATAGATAATTGCTAGAAATTTATAAAGTACTTTTAAATGTCTTTTTATCAGACAAAAATAAAGTATTGAAATATCCCAGTCCTAGAATATATATAGAATATATATCTTTTAGTTTTAATCCGATTATTTGGCTAGATCCGAGTTATATATTTATATATTAATATTTTTATAAATCAATATTTTAATAATAATAATATAATACTGATAATATATTATTATTAATATTTAGCGGAAAGAGTGTTAAACGTTTTAAAAAAAAAAGAAAATTGTCGTTGTTAACTGTACTAAGTAACCGTTACAAATTATTGAAAGTGGAAAAGAGCAATCGTGTGCACATAGAGAGGAAAAGAGAGAGAGAGAGAGGGAGCAATAAAGAAAGAGAGAGCGAGAGTGTGAGAAAGAGAGAGAGAGCGCGAGCTGAAACTCGAAATGCATCGAAGCGTTTTGCGTAATCAATTAATTAACTGCAAAACTGCAGGCGAATGTTGTTAATGAAGTTTGCGGCCAGAAAGTTATAGCAGACATTTGACAGCAGCAACAACTATGACAACAACAACCACAACAACAACAACAAAATCTACAACATCAACAACAATCTGATAATATTGTAATTGTATTGGTTTATTTGGGTCTAGGCGTGGCCCATGAGCAAAAAGCGCTTTGCAGCTCATTTGATTATTTGCAGTAAAATTCAATTTGCCAAACAACAAATTGCTACAAGCATCGCTCTCTCTCTCTCTCTTACTCTATCTCCCATTCTCTCTTCCCTTGCCTTTCTCTTGCCCGTTTTGGCACGCTCTATTAAGCAGTAATGAGATTTGGTAATTGATTGAACTTTGCACAGGTTGAGCAAGAAAACCAAAGCCAAAAACTTGAATTGATTGATGTGCAGGCAGCAGGCGTGACTGCTAGTTACCCTGTAATACTTTGAAAATCTAGCTAAAGTGGTTTCAGCTCTCAGGCTGTAGAGTCAATGTGAATTGAATTATTTTATACAAGAAATTTAATGAATAAATTTTAAATTTTATAATTTTAAAAAATTAAGTTATTTAAATTAATTAATTAATTGGAAAATTTATTTATTTCTTTGAAAAATATGCATTTGAACCAACCCAAAATTAAACAAAAGTTATTAACCCTGGTTTTCCCATTTTCTATGGGAACAGGGTATAATAATTTTTACCCAACAAACTTGGGAATAAGAGGGTTAAATATTCAGGTTTTTCTTTGCACTAAATAAATTTATTGTGTAAAATAAAAAATAAACATAAATTTATTTTTTTTTTACATAGAGAACCTTTCAAAAATTCTTTTGTAAATTTTACAGGGTATGCACAGCACAAACATTGCTGCATAGATATGCAGAGAATAGGATTATATAAGATATTGATTTGATTTTCTATTTTTTTTTTTTTTTGCATTCAAGCAGTCTGAAGTGGATTATGGCATATTTACAGGGTATAGACAGCACAAATATTGATGGTTTGAATAAATAACTGCTAATATAGTATTGTATTGTATTCAACAAACTCAAGTAGTTTTAAGTGTTGCAAAAATTATATTTAAACTTTTACAGGGTATACATGCCACAAATATTGACGCATTGTTGATTAAATATATTATTATATTAGAAATCGATTTGTTTTTCCACATTTTCGCTGCATATTCAAGTATTCTTATGTTTTCATGTTCATGCCACAATTTACAGGGTATAGACAGCACAAATATGGCGCTGATGATTGAATGGCATGCAACACGCCGCGGTCACGTGTATGTGGGCGTGTTTTCCGTGCAATGGCAGCCGGAAAAACAGTTTTACGGCTTCGCATTCGCATTCGAATTCGCAATACAAATACCGTTACGTTGCTGCGGACGCTTCAGATACCATATAGGGAATCCGTTACAGGAGTTTTTCTCTCTCTCTCTCTCCCTCTTTCTTTCTCTCTCTCTCTCTCTCTCTGTTGTTGTCTACTTTTTTTTGTGAGTTGCATTTTCAGTGGAAATTTTTCGCGTGCGGCCTTTGCTAATTTGCACAAGAGTTTTGCATTTTAATGGAAATCTGGTTGGGAGAGCATTTTTTTTTTTTTTGAGCAGCAGTAAAATCCCTTTTCCGTAGCCATTTTTTTGTTCTGTGTTTTTTTTTTTTTGTTTTTCCTTTACGGTTTGAGTGCAAAACAAAACCTGTTAACAAACAGGGAAAATATCAGTGCAAAGCACTTGAAGTTTGCAAATTGCAATTCGATTCAACACATGATTACAGGGGATTCTGTTTGAGCGCCGATTACAACAAAGTTGATTGAAATCGCTGCTCGATTTATTTTTCGCAATTATTACTTATTTAAAGTTGTTTATTTGTAGTGTTTTTATAAGATTTCAATTGCATTATTAGCTAAGAACTACCTTAATTTAGAAGGAAAATAGAAAGAAAATTAGAACTAATGTGCAATTGTTAAAGTGTAATTTAAAGTTTAAGAATAAATTATTTAAAAAAAAATAATAATAATAATTAATTCATTCCATCAATTAATTTATTTCTATATTATTATTAATATGTTTAGTTTCTTTTTAAATGTAAAATTGTAAAGAGACGTATGATTTCATAATTGAAGCTGAGAATTCGGGCTCAACGTCTAGCAATCGACGATTTTTAATAGACAAATTTGGCTTTGATCAGATAGCACTATTTCGAATTCTCACCTTCAGTTATTATTTTTAATATAGACATTAATATTATTTAATTTTATTTATTGTTATTTAATTGTTATTAATGTTATAATAAATACAATTATATAAAAATACTATTAAAATTATATTACAAAAATTTTATAAATTATAATTATATTATAATTTATACAATATAAATGTTAAATAATTGTTTTTATAATATCAAACTAATTTTATAAAATTTATATAATATTTAATTGATTGCATACATTTTGAGCTTAGCTTTAAATCTTTTTTTCGGCATATGCAAAATTACATATCCAAATTAATGCAATTTTGAATAATTTTTTTGTATTAACTTTTATTATGAATATTAAATTTTTAAACAAGTTTTATGCTGTGTTAAACTGGCAGGGCAACATTTGACAGGCGGATTATAATAAATAAATAAATAACGTAAAAAATGTTGCATGCAAGGAATTGAAAATGGAGACCAATGGTTGAAAATATTGTAGCAACAATTATGTTGCATGCTGCATATAATATGCATTTAATTTGTTGTTATAAATATAATTAAAAATATATTTTGTATGCTTGAATTTTTTTAACAATTTTCATAAGGTGTTTGCAAGAGCAACTAAAAAGCATACCAGCTGCATTTTTGCACTTGGTATTTTAGCCATTTATTTTTGCAGCACTTCTAGAGCTTGCTCTCTCTATCTTTCTTTCTCTCTTTCTCTCTCCAGCTTTCTCTCTCTCTGTTTCTCTGTTTAAAAATGAAATTTTATGGCAGTTGCAGCGCTTATCTGAGCCCGCAGCAACTGCCACCAAAGGCACCAAAAGGACACTAAAGTACTCCCAAAACGAGACTTCAAAAGCGAGCGAGCCACAACTTTTTTTTATTTTTTTTTATTTATTTTGTTTTCTGTTTTTTACTGTACATAATTTATTTACATATATTATGTAGCTCTTTTTTCTCTGCTCTGACTTGCGCTTATTTTGGTGCTGTGGCAATTTTCGGATGTCATATCCTTCACCTAATTTGAGTGCCCTGAAAACTGGATTATGCCTGCTTTCTTTTTGACTCAATCGCCGGCTCCTTCCACCTGCTGTTTGTGGTCAACGTTGTGGTCAACATTTATTTTTATTTATACCCTGTACCCATGAAAAAGGTAGGCACAGTGTTAACAACTTTGGCAGCATGTAGAATAGCTGTTTTTAGTTTATTTTAAATTTAGCATCAGAATATAGTATATATTCTCCTATCTAACCTTAAAAGGAAAATCGAAATCGGAGAACATAAAAATAATTAAAAGCGAATGGCATTTTTTTTCTAGAATTTTATAAGCAATATAAAACACAGGGTATTCTGCCGTCGAACCCGTCCCACTGATCGTCTGCGCCCATTTTGGTTTTTTAGCTACAATTAAAAGCCAGCGCTTGAAAAAGACCAGAAAAAAGAAAAGCTGCAAAAGGATTTTTGGCTTAAATAAAAAGGGTTACAAATATAGTCAGCGTATCAGTGTCTCTCTACCTTTCTCTGCCTCTCTCTCTCTCTTTCTCGCTCTCTCTCTTTCTCGCTCTCTTTGTAGCTGTCTCTTTCTATATGTGTGTGTGTCTTACATTTGGGTTTTATACGCTTTTCTTCAGCGCTTTGTTTCGTTTTGTCGCCATCGTTATGGTCTAATTATCTCTATTTATTTATGCCATGCTACTTTTCTAGCTGGCCTCGGTTTTTGTCTCTTCTCTTCTCTTCTCTTCTCTTCTCCTCTCTTCGCTTCTCCTCTCTTCCCGGCGCTGCTTACTTTTATTTTGCTTTCTCTTTCGCTGCTTTGGCTTTGTTGTTTTTGTTGGCTTTTACTTTTGTTAGCCACACACACACACACAGCCTACCTGGCTTTTAAGGCAGACATTTTGCAGTCATTATGTTATTACAGCTGTTCTATGTCCCTTTTTCTCTCTCTCTCTCTCTATCGCTGTCTCTTTCGCATTGGATTTGGACCGTAAAACTGCAGATAATGGCTAGTTGGAATGAATTTTTACCCAGCTCACATATGCGTACCCATTCCAATTAGCAACAATACCGAAGAGGAGAGGGGAGAGAGGAGAGAGCGCACCGCACAATTCGCAATGGAGGCTGTCCCACGGGGCGTATGCGTAATCTCAAACGCAACTGTTTGCATTGGTGCCTATGGAGGTCTACATATGTACCATATATTTACATATAATGTCTGTATGTAAAGCACGTATACCCTATAAAAGTGTACCATCAAGTAGGGTAGCTTACACACAGAAAAATTAATTAATTAATCAAAAAAAAAATCAAACATTAAATATAAAATAACAATAATGAGCAGAATAATAAGCAACCGATTTTAGGCTATCATTAAGCCTTATAAAGCTTACACAGAAAAAATATTTTAAAATAAATAATAATTATTATAATAACAAATAAAATACTTAATTAAGGGAACATTTTAGTGGAATAAATAAAATTAATAACAATTAATATTTAAAAAAAATGCAAATTTTTCTGGCATATTTTTTTAGTAGAGGGTAACTGCCAGTCGATCGGTTGTAATTAGTATTAGCTAAGGTTTTTGCTTTTCATTGTGTTTTTTTTTTTTAATGGGTAGTTGAAGCTTTGTTGGCAGCAAAGCAAATTTACAGTCAATTAAATACAGAGCCCTACAGCAACTCCATAGGGTGCAAGGAGTCGTATCCTCTCCACTCCCCTTTCCACTCTTCACCACGCCCACTTACGCCCAATTGCTAAGCTGTCACCGCGTCGAAAGCAACCCTAATACTACAGCTAGCCTTGATGAGAGACGGCGTCTTCTGGTACCAAAATTATGCCTAATGAGCTGAGCCAAAGGTGAGGGGGCAGAAGAGCGAGACGGCAAGAGAGGCAGAGAGGGAGAGAGAGGCAGAAAGAGGGAGGCAGAGAGAGAGAGAGAGAGAGAGAGGGAGAGGACTAGCTGATGACTGTTGCCGCAGGCTATAGGCGCGTTAGCACGAATACATAATTACAATCGAAAATGCTTTTCATTAATTTCAAGTGTGCTTCAGGTCCAAGAAGAAAAATTAACAAAAAAAAAAAAACAAAAACGAAAAAAATCTGGAAAAAGGGAAAACTTTTGGAGCAAGAGAGAAAGAGAAAGGGCGAGTGAAAAAAATTGTGAAAATAATGTTGTGTAGTATTAATTTGAAAACAGAGACGAGGGTCAGAGCTCAGCTCGACATCAGGGAAAGCAGGAAAAGCAGGAAAACAGAGAACCATGAAACTCAAGTGCTTAAGCAGTGGAAACCTTGGGGGTGGCGAGGCAAGGGGTAAAGGGTATACAACAGCTCCAATAGGGTAACCTAAAATTGGGGTTAAGAGCTAGCCCAACAGTTTAGCAGCTTAAGATTTTTCGCTTCTCTTATTTTATTTCATTTCTCTCTTTATATACCCTGTAACAATTAAATGGGTAAAAGCAGGTTGAATTGTTTTGGGCAAATGTTTCTAGCATGTAGTTGGGGGCGTGGCAAAGCCCACAAATTAGAGCTAGATATATGTCTAATGTTGAATACCACGCCTTCTTTACTAATCTAATCCCAATCAACAAACGTAATATTGAACATGGAAGATTGTTAACTAGAATTTATGCTTTCTATCCTTATATTTGTTTATCCTAAAAAGTGCATGAAATTCGGTAAATAAACACGAAAGTTATTAAGGCAACAAAACACTCGTTGCTTAATAAGGCGGTCATTAGGGCATGATTCAGACAAAAAACTAAGAAGAAGAAGCATTGCTGTGATGTGCATTCCTAATGCTACAAGTCCTTATAAATATAAACAAGTTTGCATATAGTGTGCAGGGTATTTGGCAGTCGAGCGCGTCCGACTGTTCCGCTGCATCCTCACGTGGTTTTTTTTGTGTTTGTTTGTTGGGCAGGTAACTTTTTTGGGTTGCAGAGCAGCGGAAATCAAACGATTTGCATGTATTAAAGTGGCCGAAAGAGAGGGAATTGGCTTAAATAGTTGAACACTTTGAAGAGCGTACTCTGGACATGCTACAATTATAATTGTTATTATTGTGAGCGAAAGTAACTGGTAACTGGTAACGGGTAACTGGTAACTACACCAACTAGATGGCAATATGCCTGGCTCAGATAACGCTCAAATGCCAGACATGAAATTGTAATAAAGAGCGGGATGAAAGGACACAGATCAAGCCTAGTTTAGTTGAAAGGCGGCAGATAACATAAATTTTGTCTACTGAAAACATTTGGGATCGTCTACAAAAAGCAGAGAATAATAATAATAAATTATGCTGTCTACAAAACAGAACAAAAATAGTTTAAATTAAATTGAAATACTACTCGTATATTGAAAATATATTTCCGTACAACTTATTTAAGTTCATTTATAAGATGAAATATTAATGGAAATCGGAGGTTATTTAAAAAAACTTCATTTAAGTTTTTATACCCTGTACCCTTTGAAAAATATTTGTCTGTCTGTCTGTCCGTCTGTCCGTCTGTATGAACCCGTCGATTTCGGAAACTACTGCTGCCATTTTTGGCATGTAGGTAGATAAATAACGTAGGAAGATGAAGTTTACTTCAAATCTTGGATGGCACTCCCCTTCCGCCCACAATGAACATAAATAGAATACACTCGCCAATTGAAAAGACAGCCTCGGATCCTCGGAGCTTATGTATAGAGAGCGGTCGATGTGTTCTTTATAGGCGAGCCGGCTACCCGCTGCATTACTTGTAATGCAGGAGGTATGCTTGAAGAGCCACCAAAGAGGGCAGCTAAGTGCTGCCTCGGAGCTTATGTATAGAGAGCGGACGATATGTTCTTTATAGGCGAGCCGGCTACCCGCTGCATTACCTTGCAGGAGGTATGCTTGAAGCAGCTTACGCACAGAGAGCGGTCGATGTGTTCTATCACTATAAATATAGCTGCTGCAGTGCTGATCATCACAGTGTAGTGTCTGTGGTCAAGTGGGTAGGACGTGTCAAGGGCGCTTAAGCGCAAAGCATCAAGTAAATAAAATCAAAATATAACAATCAAATCTTAAATAGAAACTTACTAAATTGAAAAAGAGAATAGGAGTTTGAGTCAAAATTTATATTATTCTGAGATGCATAATTAGCTTTATTTGAAGTTTTAATTTGAATTTTTATGTGCATATTTTATTTGAAACTTGAATATTGCAGCATTAAATAAATAAATGAATTCGGTTTGGCTGGCAACAATTGCAAACATTTAACGAATTCATTACGAACGCTCTCAAAATTGCTGGCGACTTTAATTAGGAAATAAATGCAGCTCATTGAGTTTAATTTGAATTTGAAAGTTTTGTATATTGAAATGAGCGAGTAATCCGAGTGTTATTTATTATAGCATATACCATAGTCAATTAGCTCAAGGGCTGTTAACAAACAAAGGGCCAGACGACACAAGATGGAGAATGGAGGATGCAAGATGGACGATGGAAGAGACAGAGAGGAAGAGAGAGAGAGAGAGAGAGAGATAATGAAAATATGCGACTAATTTGCGCAAACAACCAAAGTGAAGGAGGCAAACTTCAAAGTGGAAAATTTCATAAGAAACAAATGATCAAGTTGTTGTGGAATGGCCAAGGAAAGGGGAAAGGGGCATCTTAGCCAGTTAGCAATTTAGCAATAAACTTTTATTTAATCGATTTTAACACTTCACTGACTGACAGCCCAAAGAATGTGGCTAACTACGATAGAGGGCAGGTTGAGTCAGCGTCCGAATCCGAATTCGAGTGCGATTCAAAGGCTGAGAGAATAGAGAATATTTCAGCCTGATGAGGACGAGGACGACAATCAATTGTGCGACGAACTAAAAAGCTAAAAGCAACTGCTTCCTTCCTTCCTTTCAACCGGTATTCGGGGCAGGTCATCAGGCAGGTTTACAGGTCTACAGGTCTACTCATGAAATGTGCTCCTTGTTATTGTTGTCTTGCCTTGGAATTTCAATTCCACACAAAAATAAAATCAAAATAAACACACAAAAGCAGCAGAAAAACCAACACAAAAAAATTTGCAGAGGTCGGATCAGTCGGACGGGCCCGACTGCAGAATACCCTGTACCCAATATTGAGAACATAATTCTATAAAACTGTCACACGATGCGTAGCAGCCATTCTCCTTCTTCTCCTTAAAACGCCTGCAATATTATTTCGTTATATATCTCCTGTGTTTATTAACCGATTTCCAATTTTCACGATAGGTCAATATAATAGAGGAGAGTAATAACAACCTTCTATATTAAATATTGGGCTTGTTATTCGATTTTTATCGGTTAGGGCGTAAAAATACGAAATAAACTTCATCTGCGAGTTATATAGACCTACCAACTATTGAAGAGAAAATTTATGTTAATAGCTTAGTGTCTCTTAAATTGGCGAATGTATTTTGTGTCATTCATTATAGCCGGTGGGGGCGTGGCATCCAACATTTGAAATAAACATGATCTGCGTATGTTATTTATATGTCTACATGTCAAAATTGGCTGCTCTAGCTTTTGTAGTTTCCGAAATCGACGCGTTTACACACTCAGACAGACGAACAGACATGGCTAAATCGACTCAGCTCTTCACCCTGATCAAGAATATATATAGTTTTTGTGTTCTGCCACGCCACCTTCTGCCAGTTACATACATTCGCACAAAGTTATTAACCCTGTTTTTTTTCATTTTTCAAATGGGTACAGGGTATAAAAAACTTTTGCTTTTCCTGCTTCGTTTACGTTTATTTTTCCTTCTTCTTCTGCTGCTGCTGCTGCTTCTTCTTCTGTCGTTGTCGCTGTCGCTGTCGCTACAGAGACAGCAACAACCATAATGAATTTTTACAGTTAGTTGGCCATGATTCATATTTTCTGGCACAGACTTTTGAAGGCCAACGGCAACGGTAAAAGTTTCTGCCACTAGTTTCATACCAATTAGCAACAGCAAAAGCCATCCATCCATTCCGCTGGCCAGGGTTGCCAGGGTTGCCAGGCCAACAAACCGACAATCGGGCATTGTTGCCAACGTACACATAAATACTTAAATATCCAATTCATTTTGAGATATTATTATTGCAGGCACCGCAATCTACAAATGGCCCCCTTATTGAAACATCATCAATCTTTGATTTTTCCCCGTTATTTTTGAGTCGCGTCGACTACCCTGTTGCAGGCAAAGCGGGTATACTGAAAAATACAACTGAAAACTGATAACTTTGCATAGACAGTCCCAGATTCTTCTTTTTGCTGCATGTGACTTTAAAGCATTTTTTATCTGAGAAAATGTAACAGATCTACTAAGTTATTGATATATTTATACCCTGTTCCTATTGAAAAATGGGAAATACAGGGTTACTTTATATGTGATTTTTCGGCTAGCAAAACTATGGAAAATTGTAGCGAATTTTAAGAGCAAAACTAGTTAAAGAGTTATTTTTTGTGACTCACATTTCAAAATTCTTTAAAATTTTAGTTTTAAATAGGTTCAATTTTGAGTATAGAAAAAAAACCCATATTATTCGAATAATTCTAAATAGAAACTTGAAACTTTCACTTTCCACTGATTACAAACTGAGTACTCCTGAAAAAAAAACCCCTTACAATTGGTATATATGTAATACAAAAAGTTACCTCTTCAACAAAGTACTTTAAAGTAGAGTACCTCCGACTGTAGCACTTGCAAACAGCGCGTATATTATTTAAGAAATAAAAAATATACAGACACAGAAAATGTAGAGCACAAAAGGTAGCATTTGGCAACTTGTGCGTTAAGCACACTCGACTGGAGCACTCTCAATGGCAGCACTCATAGTTGTTTTTATTTCATTCTGCTATCATTTGCTCTGGAATATTTCTCCTTTGATAGTTGTTGGCATTGTTGTTCTTGTTGCGGCGCAATCAAGACAAATTTTTGTAGACATGTGTAGCAGACAGTCAGGTGTATGTGTGTGTGTGTGTGTGGGTAAGAGTGTATATGTGTGTATTGTGGTTATAGATGTGGTTGCGTTTGTTGTGTCATGTAAGCAGAGATAACAAAAAGTAGAGCCATCAATTTTCACAAAAAATCTGCAAAATAAGTTGAAACTAGAGGAACTTAATAGCTTTTAGATGCTCTTTAGAAAGCGGAGAGCAAACTGAAGTTGGAGCTTGAAAGGCGAAGCTTTGTAAAAAAAGCTAAAAAAAACAAGCTAACAAATTAAGCCATTAAAAACAAAACTGACATTAGGGATAAACCATAAATAATAAATAATATAAAATAAAACTAGAGGTAAATAAACACTTGATTTAAAATTATTAAAAGTTTAAACTAGTAGAAATTTACATATTTATTTGAAATTGTTTTAAATTTGAACAAGTTTAAATACATATAAAAAATGTATTATTGCTTGCTTAATTATAATGAATTTCTGAATATAATTAAATAACGTTTAATAGACAACAATTAATTGTAATTAAAAATCTCATAAATTGCTGTTCGTTTAAGTATATACAACAAAATATTGCCTTATTAAATTAAATTTTCAATTGTAAAGCGACGTATGATTTCATAACGGAAGGTGAAAATTCAGGCTCGACGTCTAGCAATGAGAGATTTTTAATGCACAAATTTGGCTGTGGTCAGATAGCACTATTTCGAATGTTGTCAATATTTTCATCCGTGAGCTTAGCAACGAAAATTGAAAATTAATATAGTATATTTTTTTTAAAGTTGTTAAAGTTAATATCTACAAAGCTTGTTACTAAAAGCAAGCGCTTTAGCAACATTTGCTGTCTCTCTGCATTCCATTAGCTCCATAAAAACTAACAAATTTAAACCTATAAAATTGACAGTTTATGAAATTTGTATATGCCATTTGGCACATGCCCTTCGTGAGTGTATGAAAAAAGAAAAACGAAACAGAACAAAAAAGGGACAAATGTGCTCAGTTTGATAGCTTTGTCTGTGCTGTGTCCGATGATAATTTTAAAGCCATGTTGTTGTTCCTCTTTTTCATGTTGCAATGCTTGACCAATGAACCCAACAACCACAACACAACAAAACAACAAAAAAAGAAGGAGAGACAACTAGCAAAACGACAGCTTGAACCATTTTGTGCTATGTTTTGCTCTAATCGCCTTTACCGAAAAATAAAATAAAAAAATACAAATATTAAAAAAGCAAGGGATTTTTGGTTTTTTGTTTTTTATATATCTCTGATTTTACATAATTCTGGCGAAAAGACCTTGAAAATGCCAGCGAGTTGTTTCCCACTTCTCCTTTGGTTTCGCTTATTTTTCCATTTTGTTTTTTTTTTGCTTTATTTGGGTACGATTTTGGCAGTGAGTTGACAGTGGCAAAGGTTAGATGCCATATGAGGCTTAAAGCTGCTGAACATGAAGATTTCCTGTGAACGATTAGGCATGAACAGAAGGTTAAACAAGTTGGCAGCACTCAACTTAATGCCATCAAATATAAAAGTCACATTTCAACTCAGTTTCAGTCGTATTCGCATTGAATTTTCACAAAATATTTTAAAACAAATGAA
This sequence comes from Hypselothyrea guttata, assembly GCA_035045125.1. Taxonomy (NCBI): domain Eukaryota; kingdom Metazoa; phylum Arthropoda; class Insecta; order Diptera; family Drosophilidae; genus Hypselothyrea; species Hypselothyrea guttata. The sequence goes on from JAWNNJ010001782.1 coordinate 178,866, forward strand.
GCTAATTTCTTGTGGCATGCAGATGTTCTGTCAAGTTTAAGATTGTACCTTAACAATTATGTAGAGCTGATATTTATCATATATGTTATATATTTGTCGAGCATCATTTAACAATTTGTTAAACGAGCGAAAAGTTTTTCATGCACCCCAAAAAGTATGCAACAGTATTTTGCACTTTACCACATTGTTTGCTCTAATCAAAGTTTCTTTTTTCAGCTCTCCATACAATTTGTTGGCCCATAAAAATATTTTCTTGTTGTTGCCAAAACTTTGCCTGTTTATTGTTGTTGCCATTTGCTTGTTTTTTTTTTTATTTTTTATACTGTATTATTATTATTATATATACTAATGTTTTTCTCTTTTCTATTTGCTTTCAGGTGAGTAAACGCAAGAAAATCCCTTTTGATGTCTGGCAAAAAGAAAAACATGAAATACACACAGACAGCTCAGATATCGCAGTTCAAGTAAGTGTAAGTCGAAATCTATTAGGGCTCTTTTGACGTCACTAAAGCGCCATCTACAGTGACAATACTGCAACTGGCACTGTGGCCGAAAACGGCTATTTGCGTGGCAAAAACTTAGCTGTAACTTTGAAACCAGTTGAGATATTAAGCTGAAATTTGAATTAAAGCTTTTCAATATTGCAAGAAAATTTGTGAATTGAAAGAAAAAATATAATTAGTAATTAGAAGATAATTAAATTAATTATCAACAAAAAAATATTCTGTGAAAATTATTAGTAACTTTTCAAATTGAATTAAAATGAAATTAAAATAAATAATAATAAAGTTCGTGGAAATAAATTTCCTAACTGAAATTTATTAAATTTAAGATTAAGAATAATCATTTAGACTAAAATACTGGAGATAGTTAAAAGCTAAACCATATTTGACTTGTTGGAAAAACTCGACACTTTTCAGGCCTATTTTGGGTTTGAAGCATAGTGTACTGCGATTAGAGGGGCCAAAGGGCTCTCAACTTTATTAACAATGCATGAGGGCTTCGCACAGCATATTAACCGCAACGACAGGGAATGGGGACGGAGGAGGCGGGAGCATAGTGAGTGGGCTTACGGGTGATTAGAGAGGGTAGTGGAACAGTGGAGGGGGGAGTGAAGGGGGAAAATTTGAGGCAGTGTGGCCAACATTTGCTAATTGCTTCATTAAATGTTTGCTTAATTTCGTTCGAATTAGCTGAGAGCCAGCAATGAGTGAGTTAAGGCCACATGTGCTGTGTTTGCCCCATTCTCCATTCCCTGCTCACTTATTCCCCCATTACCGCCCCCATTACGCATGGCTCCCACTCCGCTAATTCTGCTGCCCCTGCCTACGGCCTGGCGCTGCCTCTTTCAACGCACACTGGTCCAAAATAACCAACATTGTTTCATTAATTAAAGTAAAAACGTTGAAGAGCAAAAATTTGAAATTTATCAAATGTGCGCTCTTAAGTATGCAATAAAAAATTTGCCCAATTTGAATGGACTTTCATACAAAGATTTGTTGTCTTTATTTAAATAACAAAATGATTCACGCAAAAAATTCTAATAGTGTTATCACAATGGGCCTTATGAGGCCTAAGTGAGGTGGAATTTGTTTCCACCTACCGTTCTACCTAACCTAACCTACTGTACGGGCGAACGCGCAACGCGAGCTGTTGTGGGCACAGGATATACATATAATCGAACTTATTTTGCTTTCGGCTTAAATTTACTGATGGATTGAATGTAGTTGGAATATATACTTTAAGAAAATATAAATTAAAATGGTATTTTTTCTCTTATTTAATATTTTATTTCATGGTATAAAAATCGCATTTCGACCAGTGTGCAATGCTTAGCTGTCATTAGCGCTCACGGAAATCGCTCAGCGTATTGCGTCTGTGTTTAATTGCTAGCAGTGGGTCAACAAATGTTTGAGGCGAATTAAGAGATAGAAAGCGAGAGAGACAAAGAGAGAGGGAGAGAGAGAGAGAGAGTAAGGGAGAGAGAAAGAAAGGCAACTAAAGAGTAAGAGCGAGGGAGGGCAGCCCAACTCTCTAGGCCTAAGGTTTCAATTGTGCTTCAAACTCATCAAAATGCTCATGTTCATTTTGTCTCATGCTTTTTTTTTGAATTTTATAACTGTTGCCAAATGCCGTGTGCAGCTTTTAAGCTCACCGCTAGATGGCGCCGCTGTGTGTTGAAATCGCTTGTGTTGAAGTTGAGTATGTTTGAGAGAGTCAGGTAAAGGTAAGAGCAAAGCGAACCTCAGCAACGAGCCTAAGAGTGTGCCAAAGAGAGTTTCACTCAATGTTAAAGAGAAGCAAAGAAGTTGCCACAAATTTAAGACGACGGCGTTTGTTTTGTTTTCTTTTGGCGTAGGTAAAGGCCACAAATATTTGCTACAATATAGTAAAAAGCATGCAAACAAACTGTGGCAGTAAAAAAATGTTGTTTTTAATTTTACTAAATTTGTTGTTAAAATTTCATTTGTTGCAAAAAGAAGGCAAGCCAATTTGGCTCAACAAGTGTTTAAAAAATATTTATTTATTATTTATAACTATAAAATTTCAGTACAATTTTATTAATAAATTGAAACGTTTTTATATAGCTGTATTTATTTATTCTTTCTCTCTAAACTATTTCTTAGAATTTGTGCAGTTAACTCTGTTCAAACATTGATATATATTGCCAATAAATAATTAATATTTATCTTGAATAATTAAATAATTCTTGCTTACAACTCGTAATTGTTGTAATTAATTTAATTTCAATAAAGATTGCACCAAATGCATTCTTCTGGAATTTATTTCAATATCTTTTTATTAATGTGGTTTACTATTGTTGTAGTATTTCATAAAACTGTACTTGTCTAGCAATTTTTTTAATAATAGTTAAATAAAATAATAAACATACAAAATTAAATATATATAATATAAATCATAAATTCCATTTGCTCTTAGTTGGTAATATAAAAATAAATAAATATTACAATCGAATAAACTAATTAAATACATATAAACTATAATAATAGACTGAATAAATAAATAATAGATAATACAATGAAATAAATACAATAATTTCAATTGCAGTCGACAAAGAATTTAAAATTATAATAAAACAGCATAAATTTAAAATTTAAATTAGATTTAAATTTTTAATGGGAATTTTATTAAAGTTTAATATTATGATAAAAATCTGCGCTTAAGAACCAAAACGATTAAAATAAAATGAAATGTAAACTTGAAAAAAAAAAAACAATATTTAAACAACCATAAAAATGCATTCAATTGTATATTTATAGTTATTTTCGTATTCATTTTATTTATATTTATTATTATCTACATTGGTATTTATATTTATTTTCGTTTATCTATGTATTTTCTTTTGTTTGGCGTCGGTTGTTGTTTTTTTATTTGGCATTTATTTACTTAACCGGCGCCACGTTGCGTATACGTGATGTTGGTCAAAGCAAGTGCTTGCAGCACACCTGACAAAGCAATGGCTACGACTCTGTTGTGTGTGTGTGTGTGTGAGTGTTTGGGTGTGTGTGTGTGTTGTTGTTGTTGTTCTTTTTCTCACCACACGGCGAAAAGAGCGTTGGCGTTACGTTGCTGCTCTTAGCCCCGGCTTGTGACTTCAGCTTCGGCTGCCATTCGGCGTTATGCGCGCGCACACACACACAGCCATATACATAGAGTGTATGACACACACACACACACACATACAGAGAACAGAGCAAACGGATGCTGACTGTTTGCTCCATTGAACGAAACAAAAGTGTCCAACGTCGTCGTGCTCATCGTGTTCTCTGCTCGGCTCCTTCGTGCCCACGCGCTTTCACTGTATGTGTGTGTGTCTGTGTGTGTGTGTGTGTGTGTGTGTGTGTGTGTGTGTGTGTGTGTGTGTTACTATCTTCATTGGGATGAATCTCGCAGTCTGGAGCCGCAGTCTGTTTTCTATACGGGCGTCAAGCGGTCGTCGTCGCACGGACCAAAAAAACACAAAAAAAATACCGAACGGCACAAACAAACAAACAACAAAAGACACTGAATAATCAACATAACAACAACAAAAAAAAAAAAATACCGATAACGATAAAGCAGAATAACAAGCCATAACAATATATTGAGTTAAAATGGCAAAGACCCAAATAATTGCAACTGTTTGAAAATAATCAAAATAAAAACATAAAAACATAAAAAAAAACCAAATTCAAAACAAAATTTAATAAAAAAAAAGCCGACGACAGCGCGCGCAAAAGCAAAGCATTAAACAAAATTATTCCATTTTTTTAGACATTTTTTTGTTGTTACAAAAAAATTGAAAATAATTTACCAAAAACTCCAAGCGTATTTTGTGTTTGTGTGTTCAATGTGACTTAACAAATTTAAATAAAATCTGTTAAATAATTATGTTCATTAATCAATAAATCAAATGCGAAATTCACATAAAATGTAGTGAAAATAAAAATAAATTTAATTAATTAAGTTTAGCGCTTAAGCAAAGTTTGGCGGTAAATAACTGTTTAAACAGGCACGTGTGTGTGTGTGTATTTTTTGTCAGTATTTTGGTATGTGTGTGTGTATGCGTGTGTGTGTGTGTGCTTTATATTTTATACTATACATTTATTTTGGCTTTTGAATATTTCAAACAAAGCCAAGCGAATTATTTACATTATTAGGCGCTAAAAATTAAATAAATAATTAAAACACATTTAGCAACAACTGAAATAACAAAAATTGCATTTTAAACCGTTATTTATGCTTGCTTTGCTTTTGTTGTTTTGCATATTTTTATTTCACATATCTTTCAGCTCAACTCGTTTTTTAGCATTTCCTAGCTGCCTCTTTAGCTCTGTTTTTTGTTTTTTTTCGCTTCTTTTATTTTTCTATGCAAATTATTGAAAGCAAATAAATGCAAATTAGAAAGAGTGCAAACTTAAATAACTTAAATAAATGCTTCGTAAATGAAAATCCAACTGTAAATATTCACTGAACAAATTTCATTTTTTATCAACAAGTTATTTGTAATTAAAGTGCTATTTATATAATTATAGTTGTATATATAATTTGTATACATATATAATTTTATTTCTATATTATATCAAAATATTTGTCTCTATGTTTAACTAGCTGGCATTTTTTTAAATATAAATATTAATTATTGACAATTTATAACTATTTGTAACCAATTCATACAAACTGTACAGCTTTAAATACAACTGTAAATTGCGTATACGCAGCGTTAGCCAGTTTAATTTGGGCTTTTATTAAACAAATTAGTGAATATAAGGTAATATTTATAAAAAATAATATCTAAAAAAATTCAAATTATTTTACAAAATTTAATTAAAGAGAAAAAGTCAATGGCCCAGTAGCTAGTAGTACTCCTAATTTTAGATATTTGTTATATTATACATATGTATCATGGGTAATAAAATTATAATAATTATTATTCGGTTCGAACCCCCGCTACGACTTACTCACATATACAGACAAGTTTGACAATTTTCGTTTCTAAGTTCCCTGATGAGAATGTTGGCAACATTCGAAATAGTACTATCTGACCAAATCCAAATTTTTCAATTAAAAAATCTCCCATTGTTAGTTGTCGGGCCCGAATTCTCGCTTTACAATTGTAAAAATAAATAAAAAATGTTGAGTGAAATAATAATAAAAGATATTAAAAATTAGCTTACAAATTTTTATCTTATTCACTTTAATTTATTAATAAAAATCTGTACAATTTTAGAATGATTGATTAAACATATTTAAGCATATATTATTATTATTATTAAAATTTGCAATATGCCTATTTAACGGATTATGTCTCTCAAGTTGGCTATTAAAATGACAGCTTTTATTATGAAGTCTGTGCATTTCATTGGCACACAACCTGTCAGTGTTTAGCAGAGATATGTTGCTAAATGTGACGGCATTCCTTATGGAATTATTGACTATTCAAATGTCCTGCTCTGACTGAGTTTGTCCTGTGTCTTCCAATATTCGACAATTTGTCAATCGCATACCGTCTGTCAATATCTCTGTCAGCTATTTGGCCAATGAAAGGCTTTGAGTCGGGTTTCCATGCCTGAGACTTTGAGCAGCCATTAAACTGCCTTAATTTGGCATTCGGATTTTTAGTGCAGCTTTGGCAACTGCATTCGATGCTTCTGATGTGGTATGCGGTAAACATTTGTCTCTAATTGCAGTTAAAATGCCGCCAGATGTCATACGTAAACATGCCGAATGACAGCACTTAAATTATAAGTAGCTTTTGCCTTTACGATTATGCATTTCCCCATCCCTCCCTCTCTCACTCTCTCTCTCCCTCCCTCTCTCTCTCTTTCTCTCCCGCCCACTTTTAATCAGGCTTTTGATTTGTTTTGGCAAACATAATGAACATGAGCATAAATTATTTATTTGCTGCATGTTTATAAAGTTTTCATGTTCATAAACAAGTGGCTTGAAAGCGATTTAAATATTTGATGCATTTTATTATTTCGTTTGCAATAATTGTGGCTATTTGGCTCTAATACCCTGTAACAAGCAAACGGAAGTATTGCTAGATTATATAGAAAATTGATAGAATTTATTTAAAAACTGGGAAAAACAGACGACCAAGTTTGTCCTGCTGATTAAAGATCTTTAAGACTTATGTGCTTTTTAGGGTTTGCCACTCCGCCTTTTAACTGTTATACAAACTCGCTTTAAGTTAGTAAAGCTGTTTTAATCCATATCATGGGTAATATGAGGGTACAAATTTTAATATTTTAATTTCTGTTAAAATAAATAAATTTCACTTTTTTAAATTCAACTTTGAGTGCAATATAAAACGTAGCCATTTTGATAAAAATAAGGCTTGTAATTCAATTATTGCACATAACTTTTCTAATTACTCTAAAACTGTTGAAGAAAGAAATTGAAAAGTTTTTTTTTTCTAATTTGTTGCGCTTGTATCTTGTAGTTTTCTCTGAAAACTAATTAACCACAGTATGAATATATTTCAAAATAAATAAGTTTTGTGAAATGCAATCGTCCAACTTACAGCAATTTGTATAACAATTTGAAGAGCTTTCGCATTTTGTAAATGCAGTTTATATTCACTTAGTTGCAGATAGAATATTTAAAGTTTATTTAAATGTTGGAACAATAAGGCTGCCAGGTAAAGTAATTAGTTTAGAAATATTTTTTTATTTGTTTTATTTTTTTTATTAAAAGTTGAGTGCAAAGTTTGCAGTTATATAACCTCTACTTTGTTTACTGTGCTCACATTTTATAAGACCGTAATCTATACACAGCAGCATACACATATTTCCCTCTGTGTTTCTCTCTTCTTCTGATTCTTTGCCTTTCTCACACACACACACACACACACATTTGACAACTGTATCATTTACATAATTAAAACTTTTGCAGAAGTCAAAGATAAATTCGAACCTTTTATTTGACATACAACTAGGTGAAATTTCACAACTTTCTCGAGAGTTTTTTTCATTTTTCTTTTCTTTTTTTTTTGCAGTCAGAAAACATTTACAGCTAAGCAGCAAAATCCGAAAATTTTAAATTAACTTTTTGCAAGTTGGAGAGAGGAAAATGCAAAGTTCAAATTGGCAAAGTGTAGCCGCTTTTTTGCACAGTGTACGCTTGCATAAATGTACATTTAACGGTTAGCTGCAAATAAATGCAGTTTAATTCTGTTTTTTGCCTGGTCTTTAAATGATATTTGTTTGGAGAGTAGTGCACAAAAAAGGAATGTGGAATGGAAGAAAAAATACATATTTATATACAGGGAGAGCAATGTGTGTTTTTGTGAATGTCTGTCTGTGTGTGTGTGTGTGTTTGGCTATGTGTAAATAAAGAATGTCCCGTTTGGCTCGTTGTGCTACTGCAGCATTCCAAAAGTAGCTAAACACACATGGAAAGATATTGTAGCGCACCTGCAACCTTCGCACATTTGGCTGTTTTTGCCTCTTTTACTTCCTATACCCTGTACAAAAAGGATTGCTAACAGCGAGTCCATCGTTTGAACTCAGCTTGTTCGCATATAGAGCTTATATCTGCAAACTGGCGCCCAACGTGAGCTCGAACTGTCGAATTTGCATGTTTCCGTTTTAAATGTCATTCTCGTTCCTTTGCTGTTTCAGTAAAAGTCATATGGTCAATCATTTTTGCAATGGCGCCCAACGTGGGCTAAAGAATTCAAGATTCTATTTAAGAATCATTGGTTCTATTACTGAGCTGCTCAAAAATTGATGATATTTAAAACGTTTGAAACTTAATTTGCTAGTTTTGGACTTTTATAAAATGGCGCCCAACGTGGGCTGCTGGAATTCGATGTTTTTAGTGCAACCAACTGTTAAAGTTGCTAAAGTCTAAGCTACTGACTTTTTTTTTGGATTCCATGTTCTTCTTTTATTTTGATTCAGCTTTGGTTTCTTTATTTTCATTTGATTTACTTCTGTCGCAGCTAGAGTACATGTGTGTCTGTTTGTTGTGCTGAGAATGAGTGGAGAGGGGCTGGGAGAGGGAAAGGCACTTGGCAGAGGGGCCTTAGCTAAGATTTTGAACAAGCACTCGTCACAGTGTTTGCACGTTAGAGAAATCTGTTTCAGTTCGCCTTGGCTGCTGACAGAAAAGTGTATTTGCTTAAAAATCAATTACGTCATCATTGTTAAATGCCAATTGGATACGAAGTGAGTGCTCTCTCTCTGCCCCTATCTCATTCCCCCCCTCTCTCTCTCTCTCTATCTCCATCTTCAATTCTTTGCGCTCTCTTCTCTGTTCGCACTCTTCTTCTGCCATTTACCTTGGGCTTGGTGCGAATCGCTCCACTTGTGTCAATACTTTTCAGACAATATTAGCGTCAATCCATAGATTGCTCTCACTCTCACTCTCTCTCCCTTTCTCTTTCTCTCTTTTTCGCTCTTCTGCCTCTATTTGTTACCCTTTTTGTATGCCAAGTGGGTTGGGCGGAGGGCAGAGCTGTCTTCATGTCTGTTTTTGTCATTTTTCGCACATCGCTTTGTGCTTTGTGCCATATTTTATTTATATTTTGTCAATTTTGTGCAACTTTTGCTTAACGCATTGTTTGCCCCTCTCTAAACTCTCCAAAAGAGCGTGTGTTGACCCAACTCGAACCTCCTAACGGTCCTAACGGTAAATATATAGTAATAACGCACACATTTCTGACAGCTCCTTTGGGCCATTGTCCAACTTTGTTTTGTTTCGTTTCGTTTCTGTTTCCGTATCCCTGCCGCTTTCCCTTTTTTAATATGTTTCCTGCCAGGTATCTGGGGTCAAAAACTCGCTTCGTTTGAACCAATCGTTGAGAGAGATATATCGATTAACATATATCGTTAAAATTTTTATTTGCCTACATTATTTTAATATTTATCACAATATAATACAGAATATCGATAATTTTGGGGGGTTAAAAACTCACTTCGTTTGAAGAAAATTTTTAGATATCGATTTATTATCGAGCTTTTAACAAATTTGCCGTGAAAATTTTGCACATTTGCGTTCAGCACATTCTTATCGCATCAGGTATAAATTCATTCATTTCATGTCTCAAACCTGGGAAGCATATAAATCAAAACAAATATTCGATAATCCTCTGCAAGCCGAGTAATAAATATTCGCACAGTTAAGCCAAAAGCCGAACTTGTCGAATTGTTATCGACTAAACAGTCAAGTGACATTCTAGCATGAAATTGCGTCGGCAATTTAATCGGATTTCAAAGGTGCTTACTGATTTATCGCTGTGCCCAGAGCTTAGTCCGTTGCAGATGCAACCAGACACTCAACTGGAAAACACAGAAAATGCGAGGAAAATGGAAAAAAATGGTGGCAAATAAGTCGGCAGAAGAAGAAAATGCTTGTAATACAAATAGAAAATACGTATAGAAATGCTGAAGGTGCAGCTTGAATCGCTTAGAATTCGTATTTTTTATTGTGAGATTTGGTGAAATGCAATTTTAATGATATAAAATAGTTATCGTTATTGTTTATTTTCTAGCATTAAAGTATTATGTATTATTTATCAATTGCTGTGTAAGTACAAAAAAAACGCTTTGAAAAAATTTACATTTATATTTTTAAATATTTTTTTTTGTATTTATATAGCAGCAAAGCATTTTCTGCAGTCCAGACGTAGTATACGCATATTTTCAATAAATTTTATATGGAGCTGTTGCTGCGATTCTTGTTTTTATTTATTTATTTTTGTTGGTTTTTTATACCCTATGCCCATTTGAAAAATGGGAAAAACAGGGTTAATAACTTTGTGCGAATGTATGTAACAGGCAGAAGGAGGCATGGCAGACCCCAAAAAGTATATATATTCTCGATCAGGGTGCCGATCTGAGTTCGGAATATATACTCTCTTCTATTATATTTAACTATCCTGAAAAGCGCATTAAAATCGATCAACACAGGACTTATAAGCGAAACAATATTGCAGGCGTTGCCTCGCTTGCTCTCTAGCAGCACGGCCATTAAAGCGGCACACACAATACATGTAGAAGAGAAAGCATTACTGCTACGCTTCGTATGACAGTTTTATAAAATAATACATAAAATATAGGGTACAGGGTATTATACAGTCGGGCCCGTCCGACTGATCTGCCCCGTCCAAATATTTTTTAGTTGTTTTCGTCGTTTTTTGGTTCGTCATCAGGATTATTAAACGCATGAAAATGGACAAACATATTACGCAGGGGCAATGGGGTTGTTATTGGGGCTTTTGTCGAGCTGCCACGCCCACCCGATGGCGCAATGCTGGGCTTTCGATAAATAAAATATACTCCATATACATATAAATTCTGTGGAGCAGCGTAATTCATTTAAGTGTACCAACATGTCTCTGTCTCTCTGTCTCCCTTTCTCTATGGCTGTCTCTTTTACGCTGTATCTCCCTCTCTCTATTTCTCTCTCTCTCTCTCTCTCTCTTTCTCTCTCTGGCTGTGTGTACTACATGAAATTTCATATTTTTAATGACTGGCAGAGAGTCAATAGCGTAACTACAACACCAACTACAACAAGAAGTGCCACAAAAGGCATTCTCGGTTCCTTTTCACAAAGCTGAACGCAAACATTCGAGGCAGAGCAACGGATATATGTGTAATCGGCAAGCAGGAATTTGTATTCAAAAGGAAATTAAAATAAAATATAAAAAATGAAAAATGAAAAAAAAATCGCATAAATATATATGTAAATAATAATAAAAACTTCTGCAATGCACACACATCAAATATGCAATATGCAGTCAAACGTTTCCATCTTTTTTCCAATGCGCTGCAGCGCTTGTAGAAACAATGGCGGCTGCACAGCGAGAAACATTTCACAATTTCCAATTTGAATTTTATTACCTGAATAATATTGAGCTCATATTCTCATTCTCTCAGTTTCAGTTTCTTATTTTTTGTCTAATTATTTTGCCAGCGTTAAACGCTGCTCAAACATGCTCCATATACTATATAGTTGGCATTCCCTAAAAAAAAAACCCCCGCTCCAGCTGCCACGCCTTAGGCAAATGCCGTTGGCGCCCCCCTCGCTCATTCAAAATGGTTGAATTGTTTGGTTTGCAAATTGAACGAAAACAATTTCAAAGTTTGCATGGGGCACTTTAAGGCACTTGAATGCATGTTAGACAAACCAGTTAGACAGCAAAAAGAAACCAAGACGCCGAGGGATAAAAGGGGAGGGAAAGGAGAAAGGCGCTGAGTAATTTGGCTCCTAGTTTGGAGTTAAGTAAGGCTGAGAACTCGACTTTTCAACAATCATTAACGATAAGGCGAGAATTTATCGCTATCGATATTGCTAGGCAAATGCACATTCTTGTTTAATCGCAAAATTTAATTGGATCAATAAGTTTCTAGTATTTTTTAAAAACTTTTAGGCAATCATCTCCAAACTGCAAATGGAACTTTGATGATTTTCTTCTTGATTCTGTCATATTCTTCAACATCTTTAGATTTATTTATGTATATATTAAATTCATAAATTGAATAAAATTGTTTTTAAAATTATGCTTTTATATTTCATATCGTTATAGTCTATTAATCTCTCTAGGCGTTTTTTCGTCAGATGAGCTACTTTCTGCATTACTTTTGGAGTAAATGTAATGCAGAACGGAATTGTGTCCGTAAGTGCATTACAATTGCTTTTATTGTAATGCAGAATGTGCTTGATCATGTTTTTAAGCGAATTCAATTAAGTTCTTTCTATCAAACAGTAGAGATTGTAAGGCCTTGATCTAAATAATCTTAAAAATTTAGTTAATAAAATAAGCTAGTTTGATTTATCTAAACTGGAAGAGAAAGAGAGAGTACAGGGAAAAGTAAGATAGTAGAGAGCACATAGGTATATAAGGTATAATAAGCGTATTCCATGAACACTGCGGTCAAAAAAATAACCCAAAAAAAAAAAAAATGATGCCACAAGAGCTACAAAAAAGCAGGACAACATAATGCAAATTTACTGCCGCAATTATGTGCGTGATTGCTGCTGTAAGAGACACAGAGAGAGGAATAGCAAGTGAAAGAGACAGGCAGAGAGAGAGAGAGAGAGACGCATGGTGTGAACAAGGTGAAGGTTGCTGCAGCTGACAAATTGTAAGAAGCATTTGCGACAAGAACAGCAACAACTATTTGGGGCACATTTAAAAATGTATGCTGCAGGCAAGGCCAATAACAACAGCAAAAACAACAACAACAACAACAACTACAACTGCTATTTGTCTGTCTAACTGTCCCTTCTGCCGTCCTCCGTCCGTCTGTCCCGTCCTTTAAAGCATTGCAGCAGCTGTAACTGCCGAAAGAGGTTAACATGGTTCAGGCAGAGTTATTGTGCATTTAAAAGGCAAAAACAAAAAAAAAAACACGAGAATTCTAAAAGGCTGCAGTCGGACGCAACCGACAGCAGCATACCCTGCAGCTTACTTTTCAACAACAGAGTAAGCAACTACAGTAATGCCTTTAATTACTTTCGCTCTCTCTTCCTCTCGCTCTCTCTCTCTTTCTCTTCCCCTTTCTTGCTCTCTCTCTCTCTCTCTAATTCGAGCCTAAAAAAGCAAACAATATTGTTTCCTTAATAACTTTTGTGTTTATTAACCGATCCCAACGCGCTTTTCAGCATAGTTTTAATATATTTCTTAGAATATATATGCCTAATAGCAGCCTTCTAGCTTTAAAACTGCGCATTTCAAGGTTTTTGGTGATTTGTGAACAAAATGAGCGTAATATTTAACATTTAAAAACGGCTTCAGCTTTGCAGGGCTTAAATTCGCATAAATTCAGAATTTGCTTGTTCTAGCTTTCATAGTTGCTGGGCTGCGTTCAGTTATTATACTTTTTTTTTTGCAGGGTATAAAAAACATGCATTTATAACAGCAGCAACAGCAACAGCAACTGCCAGACTCAGGCTTGTGCACACATGCATAACAATAATAAAAATAACAACAGCGCAACGTCGCAACACTTATGTCGGTTTACTTTTCAGCAAAGTTCAGCTACGGACAACATCAGCAGCAGTTGCAGTTGACAAAATGAAGTGGCTGTGGGGCAGTCGACAGCAGCAACTGCTGCTGCTGCTGCTGCAGCTGCTGCAACTGGCAACAGTTGCTGCCACACTTCTTCTTCTGGGTTAGGGTTTGGGTTTGCGTTGGGGTTTTGACTTTGCACACTGCAATTGGTTTGTTTCAGTCCACGTTTTCGATGCCAAGCCGCAGCACGCATACACTTGAAAAAATAATCGAAAACATTAAATGAAAAACTAGAAAATTAATAAAAAATTTCGGCCAATCAGATAGTACAGTTTTTAATGTTGTCAAACATTCTCATCACTGACCTTTCAATTGAAAATTGTGAAACTCTCTGCATTTGAGCATTGCTCTCAGTAAGGCTCGAAATCGTGAATTTTAAGACGTAATATAATATAATAATATACTATATAATATAATAATATAATATACTAATATAATATATAATATAATAATAAATTATCGTTGAAAGCTATTCGAACCTCGCTTAAGAGTAAAACTTAAAAGTACTCTGTTTATCCCATTCATAATAACGGTCTCTAAATTTATTACATTCAATTTATACATTTACCTTTAATGTCTTAATTATAATATTTATAATTTTTTTTTATTTTTAATATATTATATTTCAATAACATTTTGGCACATCGGCTGGTATATTCCCGAAATTCTTTTGTAGAGTATTTCGATATTGATGTCTTTTATTGCCTTTTGCTTTTGCCCGTTGACCATGACATGGGCACAAGCTCAATATCTCTTACTCTCACTCTTCCTCCATTTCTCTCTCTCTCTCTCTCTCTCTCTTTCGCTAGCTTTTATTGCTTTCTCTTTTCCATTGATTGATGCAGCTGGCTTTTTTGGCACTCGTATCTCTGAGTTTCTAATTAAACACTCGCAAAAAAAACAGGGCAACTTTTTTGCCTCTGCTGGTGTGCAATTAAATTTCATAAAAACAACAAGAAAAGGCGAATTAATACGCGAATTCTCAGCAGGTCTCTCTCTCTCCCTCTCCCTCTCTGTCTGCTGTCCTCCTCTTTGCTTTTCTGCTTTTGAGCTCTTCTCTCACTTGCTGTTTTCTCTCTGTCTCTTTGCCACTTGTTTGTTGCTTATAATTATGACTGCATTGTGTCGCAGTGATAGGAGAGAAAAACACATATGTGTTCTGAGACTGTCAAATTTCAGAGAGGTATTTTCGACTTTACGTAAAAAAAATAGAAATCACTATTTTTAAAAATATATAAAAATACCCAAAAATATTTAAAACATGTCAGATATATTAAAAAATATTATTATTTTATTCAAATAGAAGCCTTACTTTACCTTACTTTACTTTATGAAACTTTATCTGAAAATATTTCTAAATTTCCCATTTTTTCAATGGATACATGGTATTATAAGCATCTATCTTCAATTATTTTCTTCGATTATTTCTATTGCTAATTTATATAATATTCTCACGTTGTCTCAAGCAAGCAAAAGTAAAAACAAGTTAAATATATATTTTAAAAAACATATTTTCAGTCAAAACTAAATTTAAAATATTTTGTTAATAATTAAAAATAAATTTGTTAAGGTACATTTTAATGCTGTGCGGATTCGACACTTATTAAAATACATTTATTAACAAAAAAAAAAAATCGAAAAGAAATCGTTGCCGTTCAGAAATGTTCAAGACATGTTATAAATATATACAGTAATTTTGAAATTAATTTGGTTGAATATATGTAATAATAATGTATTAATAACTCAATTGATATGCCAAAAAAGTTGTATATATTTTTAAAAGAATTTCCTATTGCATTTTTCTATGGCTTTAGACTTTGTTGCTGTTGCTTTAATATATAAAGTTGCTTTCCAAATTATTTCGCAGAAACTATTTGAAGAAGGCCAATTTTGGTCAGCAATTTCTTGGCCTTGGCATACCCTTTGTTGGGGAATTTGTAATCAGTGCAGGGTATGAATAGCTGCAAATTTCGCAAAAGAATGCAGACAAAAACGATCTGATGCTTTTGCTGCTGCCAATTTCAATGTGCAATTACTTGGAATTTGTTTTGAAGTTGTTGCTGCAAATGCCAGCAAAACTTACAGATACAAAAGCTACAGATGCAGATGCAGATACAGATACAGATACAGCAAGGAAGGTACACACATTTAAGCATTAAAAATTTAATTAGAGTGCCTTGCATAATAATAAAACGAACAGTGGGAAACAGAGCGAAAGAGAGCAACAAAACAAAACAAATTGAAAATCGAAACAAATCGAGCAAAAGTTTCACGGCAAATTGAGTTGAAACATGAAACGTTTCTGTATTGTGCCCGGACACCATTCCGGACAGTTGCGAGGCCTCAGCGATGGTTGACCATGGCAGGGGCAGGGGCAGGGGGCAGGCGAGGGGCAAGGGGCGGGGGGCGTGGGGCGATGGCTTCCATGACTCTGCTCTGGGGCTCAGCAATTTGCCGCGTTGCATAAGCCCAGGCGATAGTACGTAGATTACAGCCGCCAAACTGCACTGCATGACAATGCGTACACTGAGCGAAATCAATCAAGTTATTCAATTCAATTTTGTCATTCAATCTATAGTCAAACCACAATAAACGTGTATATATTTTTTACCATATTTATTTGGATAAACAAAGTACTATTAATAAAGGTAAAAAAATGTTTGTGTAATTAATTCAAGCCACAAAACAATTTATCTAAAATATTTGTTTTCTTAGATAATGAGACTTCTATAAATAGGTTAAAAAAATTAGTCTAATTTACCTGTTATCTTAGATAATCAGACTTCTATAAATAGGTTAAAAAAATTAGTCCAATTTATCTGTTATCAACGCACAATAATTTAAATAAACAAAATGCTATAAACAAATATAAATATTGAGTATTATTAATTTAAAATCAAACCACAATTAATTTGTATTAAAATAAAAACTACGTAATGTAAAATAATCAAAGAATTATTTATTCATTTAAAAAAAAAACAAAAAGTTTGGTATAATTATTAAAAAGATAAACAGAGAACTATTAAATAAAGAAAAATTTGGATTCAAGACGTAATATTCAGAAACAGCTAACCATATCAAAATATAAAGAAAAATCTACTAAAAAATTTGTTTTATTTTAATTATAATCTGATTATTTAGTTGAAGTATTTTACTGACGATTACTGAAAATTTTTACTTGAAATTGGTGGAGTTTTATTTTTAAACCGATTTATATTTTCTAGGTATTTTTTTAATTATTGAAATATTTAGTTTTTGGAATTTTTGACTTTTAAATTGAAATAGAGACTTGCTTTTTTCTCTGTATGCATTCACACCCGCTTGCTCTATTCGTGCTGTCTCTTTCGCTCAGTCAATGCTGTCGCTTTCTCTCTCTCTCTGTCTCTCTCTCTCTCTCTCTCTCTCTCTTTCTCTCTCTCCGCTTCTACGCTCAGTTCACCGAGCAGTAGCTGCTATCGGTTTGATCTGCTGCTGCCTGACCTCGGCTTATGGCTGTCCGGCAGCGAGTGGGCGGCAGAAAAGGGTTAAAAGGGGGATAGGGGTTAGTGAGGGGTAAGGGGTTATGGGATGTCGTACTATGGCCATCTCGCACTTCGTCGATTTGTGGCTTTAACGCTGGCAGCCACGCAGCTTGCTACCAAAGCCATAAATAACGACACGTTGTGCATTTTGATGTGACCAAACAACTGAAACTGAAACGAAGAACTCTCGTAATGGCTACCAGGGAAAGATGGTGGGAGGGAGGGAGGTGCCACATACGCTAGTCACACTGACTGTGTTTGCTTCACCCTTTTACGCATCATCGATTGCGTGTAGGCAGAGGGATGGAGGGAGGAGAGACTATCATCATTCACATCATCTTGAGGTTGAGCTTCGCTGGCTGCGAGTTGTGTTGCCCTTTCTGATTTCCTTGCCTCTAAAAACTGTTACAATTTCAGTTAAGGTCTTTCCCCATGTTGTTTTGGTTTTTATACCCTCTGCTTATGCACAGTGGGTAAAAAACAGGGCTAACAACTATGGAAGACTGTATGTAACGGAAAGAAAGATATTATCATATTTCGATGAAATTATAAGAGCTAGAGAAGTCATTTTTGGAATGTAGATAGACTTATAGAATAGTTCGAATAAGTTTATTTTGAATATCATGTCAGAAGATATTAAGGAAACAATTTTGCAGTCTTTGACTTGCGTGGCATTGACAAAAATGTAAGAAGAAGCATTGCTGCTACGCCACTTAAAACATTTTTAAATTATTTTTAAAATATGGGCTGCAGAGTCTTCTACTGTTCGGCGCATCCGACTCATCAGCTGCGCCCATTCTGGTTGCTTCTGTTTTCGTTTTCATGTTGCGCCTTTTTCGTTTTGTAAGTATTTTGAGATTGTTATTAAGGCTGCAAATTGCCGTAAATGTCTGTAAGTTGCCCTCATATTCATATCAGATGATATAAGACCGAGTCACGTTATCCAAATCACTGTGATTTCTTCACTGTGATTTGTTGTATTCCCGTAATCCTGAGCTGCATTTAAATTAAGCTACAGTTGCTAAAAACCAAAGGAATATGGCATGGAAGTAGTTTCTAGAGGGTTATCGCTTTTGTTATTGTCCTCATTTTGAAAACACTTGACTGATTTACACTTGAAAGTATTAAAATATATTTAGTTACAGGGTATGCTGTACAGGGTATACTGCAGCTAATAAACTAATCCATTTTATTTAAAATAATTCTTTTGATGGTTAAAAATCTCCGTTTTTTTCGTAGCATTTTTGCAAATTTTTTTTTTTTTTTTTTCATTTATTAGCAGCTGCAAAAATTTCATTTTATTTTGATTTTGTTGTTGGCCAAGTTGAACTTGGCTTTGCAATTGGTAATAGGAGCCGCTAAAAGGCCTCGAATTTTTTTCATTAAAATATCAGGCATATCAAAAAATCTGTGAATTGCCTAGAACACTGTAAATTGGAAGTCAATACGGAGTGCTTGAAGAGGGCCAAGAGTACTTCAAGCGTTTGCTTGGCAACCGACAAGTTTCACTGAAGCTAGGGGAACTTTACAAGAGAGGGAGAGGGATAGAGAGAAGGAGAAAGCGAGAGAGATAGAGGGAGAAAGAGAGAAAAGAGAGAGAGAGAGAGAGAGAGAGAGAGGGAGAAAGAGAGAAAAAGAGAGAGAGAGAGAGCTGCTGTGCCAAAGTCACTAAAAGCTTTGTCTATTTAATTCTATTGTCTCACAACAAAACGACTAATTTTTAATGACGACTTTTCAGCACAAAACTGCTCTCCCTCTCTCCCTCTTTTTCTCCCTCCATCTCCTTCTCTTGCTATGGCTGCCTGCCTCGCATATTGGTGGCCCCTTGACTCTATTGGCTTTATTGGCCGCCTTTGTGGCCCAGTTCTACGCTTTATTGTCCATGTTCGACATGTCTGCTAATGGGCATTACAATGGCATATCGAATATTTGCATCGATTATTTGTTTTAGCTCCACGCGAGAGAACAATGCTGGTTTTTTGCCACATTCCATTGTTGCAGTCAGCAGAAAATATCCAAAAATATAAACTAAATAATTTCATGCATGATTTATGCACTTTTTTATGCATTCCGGCAATTTTTCAAAATAGATTTTGTTGCTGTTCCAAAGGCTAACATGAATAGAGATATTTAATTATTTTTTCACCAAATTTACTACCCAAAAAAACAGCATGGAAACTGCGGCAATTATTGAATGAAATAAAAAATTGAAAAATAAATTAAATAAATTAAAACAAATATTCATTTTTCTGTACTATCTGACCAAAGCCAAATTTTCTCCCATTGCTAGACGTAGAGCCCGAATTTCTTACCTTCAGTTATTTATTTTATAGTTAGAAAATAAATAAAATCAGACCTAAAAGCATTGTTTTATATTTTAATATTCAGTACGGACGAGCGTGCAGCGCGAGCTGTGTATACTGGGTAAAGCGGCATGGATAATTTTAATTTTTTTCTTATTGCCTAAACTTATAACTTTAACTACGCCAATTTTTTAATTTTTTTTCCATTGCTCTACTTTAGCTTTTTTTGACTATACATTGGCTATTTTAGTAATTTTTAGTTATATTTTTGAAGTATTTTTGTGGAAGATTCTGTATGGAAGATTCTGTATTCGGCTCAGCTGTTCGTCGAGTTTATGAGCTAGGTAGAGAGAGAGAGAGAGAGAGAGAGAGAGAGAGAGAGAGAGAGAGAGTATATATATAGAGACAAAGAGAATTACAAATATATCCCCAGAAGAGACAGACAGAGGGAGAAGTAAAGCTAAGAAGTATCGTAGAAATACAAGGTAGTTGGATTTTAGCTCTAAAAGTTGGAACATTTTGTTTTGCAAGCATTTTTGTTTTTTTTTGTGCTTGCTCACGCACAAGCCGCACAGTATTAAGTATGCTTTTAGTATTTGTTTTAGTATTATTTTAGTATATTTTTACAATTTTTGCACTGTGGTTTTTATGCGTGTTGTAAAGAGCAAAATCAAACAAGAGCAAAAAAAACGCACAATTTGCAGCGTTCACTTTATCTTTATGTGTAGAGATCTTTTGTAAATATATATGTATATACAGCCACTATATGCTATAAACTATATGTGTATGTGTATGTGTACGTGTACGTGTATGTGTATGTGTATATCTATGTCTGTATGTGTATCAGAGCCTGTTGTTTCACACGCACTGCCTAAACCAAAGCAAAGCAAGTAAAAAAAAAAGCAAAAAAACTTTTGCAACAAAATTTGATGATATGATATAAAATCTATATGTATGTGTATATGTTAATGTGTAAATTCATGTGCATATGTATACGTGTGCGCGTAAATGTATGCTATATAAATAGTGCTAATTGTGTACACTAAATATCGCTGTCTAGAGATAAAGCGCAAGCGGCCAGAATCGTTTAATTTATGCAAATGAAAAGCAGCAGCAGCAACAACAACAAGGTGAAAGAGACAGCAAATAATTAGAAAGAGAGAGAGAGAGAGAGGGATACAGCGAAGAGACATGTGAAATGGAAATGTGTATGAAAATGCGTCTGCGTATGCGTATCAAAATGAAAATGAAGTGCAAAAAGTGTCAACAAAAACAAGCTAAATAAATTTAAAAAAAGCGAGAAAAGAGCGGGATAAAAACTAGAAAAATTCATTATAAATACTGAAGAAGTGCGTAAGAATAATCTGCCAAAAAGTCGATTTGAAACATTCGGTTTTCCGTTCGTTTCCGTTACCGTTTTCGCTTTCGTTTTCGTCGCGTGTTTCGTGTTTCCAATGGAAGGCAGTTCCTTATGATGGAGACATTTCTTGTCCTGGGCCTGTGTTTTATCCTGTACGAAGCATTGGATTTCTTTCAGGGCTGCATACACAGCAACACCCCCTCGCCGAGCGATCAGATCGAGGCCTATCGCCGCGAACTCGACGAACAGCGCCAACAGCAGCAGCAGGAACAATTTCTAGCCGGTCTGACGCCATTGCTGGGCGCCCAATTTGCCGCCGCCGCTGCCGCCGCAGCCGCCGCTGCCGGCTCGCAGTCGACCTTGGCCACCACCACGCCCACCGCCTCCACAGCAAGCGTTATCAGCGACTCCTACGAACAGGAACAATCGCAATCCCAATCGCAGTCGCAATCCCAATCGCAATCTCAGCCGCATTCATTGAGCACGCCGGGTTTGTTCCGTCCGGCCGCCTTGGGCTATTACGATCCGGAGGATCCGTTGCATGCCACCTCGTCGCTGCCACGCGACTACTACTATCTGCAGCAGCAGCAGTTGAAGAACAAGGCCAGCTCCAAGTCGCTGCATCGCATACATCCGGAGTCCTCCTCCATCTCGCACAACGTCTTGGCCTCCGCCGTCATCACCCAACAGCCGCTGCCGGCCTCCGCCGGAGAATCGGCCGCGAATCTCGGACTCTTCGACTGCCAGCCACAGCCGGCGCAGCTGCTGCCCGCCTCTCCGCTGCTGCTCGAGCTGAAGCGTGCCATTATCAGCACGCAGCAGGAGGAAGACGAGGAGGAGGAGCAGGAGCAGCAGCAGCAGCAGAACATTTGTCAGCAGTGTGAGCAGGAGGAGCAGGAGCAGGTGGAGCAGGAGGAGGAGGAGGAGCAGCATTTATCCAGCAGCTCCTCGGCATCGATCTCCGTCTCCGTCTCCAGCGGCAGCGACTCTGCTGGCCCCATTGCCGCCAACAGCGAACCGAATCTTTGCAATCTGCGCATCCATCACATCGCCATCGACGACATCGATACGGGTACGGCCCATTGCCTGGCCTCAGCCGCCTCCACTTCCGGCTCCCACGCCGACTTCCGGGAGATCGAATGCGAGCGTCTGCGACGCAAGTGCGTGAGCGTTAAGCGCATCTATAGCATATCGGAAAAGTTTTAAATCCACAAAACAAAAAAAAAACATCAATTTTATATATACAAAAAATCGCATCAAAATTTCAACTATCGCCAAATCAAAAACGCAAAAAAAAACTCAACTCATTTGCCTAATTCACCATTGCACCAATAAAAACAAAACGAATCAAAAAACCAAACAAAAAATTAACAAAATGCCAAGTAATCGCAATCGCAATCGAAATCGAAATCAAAAATAATACAAAAGCATATTTACCAATCGAATCAAAATCTATATATATTTACCTATATCACCAATCGAATCTGCCTCAAAATTTGCAAAACCAAAAAGAAAAAAAACAGAAACAAAATTTTCCAAAATGCAAGCCAAAAAATCATTAAATTTCCAAATGCGAAATTCCCCACACAAGGTTAGCAAAAGAAACGTCAAAAAGTGTTAAGCGAATTCAACTAGAACTGAAGATTATAAAAAAAAAACAAAAAAAAAATACTGAAAATTCCAATCTAGCTATATCAGAATTCATCTAAAAATTTGCCAATAGAATTTGCACTGCATTCTTCACTCATTTCTTCAATTTCAACTCTAAGTCTATTTATTTTTTAGTTTTTTTTTTCACACGTTCTTCAATCGCAACTCACCTCAATGCTCTCAGTACTCACCATGCAAATCTCTTTCCAATTTCACCACCTCAATTTCACCTTTTTAGTTTTGGTTTCTTTAGTTTTCTTCTCTACACCATGCTCAGTGTGTCTTTCACCATAATTCAATTCACTTTTAATGCCTGCTCCACAGACTCTAATGCTTCAGATTGTATATATAATATATATGGTATACATATATGACTTTTGCAGCCATTTTGCTACAACAAATACCCAACAGCACAGCATGGTGTGTCCAGCTAACAATTTACAATGAGTGTGAGTAAGAATTTTGTGTAGAACTATCTTGAAAAGCCTTGAGAAAAAGTTAATTAGGCGCTTGGTCCCTCGATAAAATGTTATGACTCTAGCCTCCGTGAGTTTGCGAATTTTAATCGATTTTATATTAATTTCAAATTTAAATATATTATATATTAATTTATAAAAAATTAAAGTTTATAATTTCCAGGGAAAATTATATCCTATCCTATTAAATTACATATATTCTATCCATCAGGAAGCAAAGTTTCAGCACGTTTTTGAGGGACCAAGACAGATTAAAGTAAACGACTTCCCACGTTGGGCGTCACCTGCAGGCGCCCAATGTCTACAGCTTTTAGCAAAATCCATTGCAGCTTATGTTGAATTTGCAGCTCTATAACATAAAATGCTTGCCAAAAAGTGATTTTATAAACAGAAACTTCGCATTGGGCTGCGTTACATACAAATGGCGCCCAACGTGAGGCGATTATGTTTACAATTTTCATTTTAATGTGCAGTTGGCCATTATTTGTAGCGTGTACAACTTAGAAACACAACTGAACTGACTGTCGAGCCGTTTCGCTCTCTGATGTATGCAAAAATATGCTGTCGATGGCATCAAGTTGCTGACAAAAACTCGTAGTTGGCTCAACTCTCGCAGTGATAATAACGATAACCATGCATGCCATTCATAACTTTTGTCGAGTTGTACAACATATTCAGCGTGCTCTTCAAACTGTTGTCACTTGTCATACCCTGGGTAGCTTTGGAGTAGAGAAATGTTATGATAAAGCCTAGGCAGTTGGAGCACATTAGAGAAAACTACGAACTTTCAATGTTTGAATTAAAATATAGCATTTTTAATGGATGAATATATTTTATTTTTAATATATTTGGGTTTATAACTTTTTATAGAATTGAAAAAATTAATATTCCACTTCAAATTTTCTACAGTCAAAATTTTTTTGGTTTACATAATAACTCTTTCAAGACTCTTGTAATGAAGATATTATTATTATTATTTTAAACTTTTTATATATATATTTTTTTTAACTCTTATTTGAATCAAAACAAGTTAAGGGAATTCGCTTTAATCAAGCTTGGAAATTGCGGACAGCTTTATTGTCGATTGCCCTCAACTGAACAGCGGCTCTTCTTGCTTTTTTAGTGTTGTTATTTTTGAGATTTCGCTGGTATTAAAATGCTAACTAACTTGACAACTAGCTAGCAGGGGGTACGGGGGTACGGGGGGACCCAGAATCGTGTCTGGCCAAGCCACAAGCTGCTCGTGGCCAGGACAACCGAAGGAGAGTCTGTTTTGTTGTGGGTCCCGAGTGTTATGCAAAGTAAATTGTACATAATTGTCAGGCACTGGGGCACAACACATACGCAGCACACTTATCTGCATATGCAAATGTATATGTGTGTGTGTGTGTGTGGGGTCTCAAGTTTTTGGTGGGGTTTCGTACAGTGGGAGGAAGAAGCAGAGAATGACTAATTTTGTTGTCATTGTTGCTGTTGTGTGGCGACTGTCATAGCGCATTACTATCATATCTTACAAATTGTCGCTTCAAAACTTGTACACAGCTCACACTCCTCCACCTCGCACAGTGGCCAAGAATCGAAATTAGTGCAACAAAAAACCAGTTAAAAAATCAAACTAAAGTTGAGCTTAAACTGCAAATAATATGCGAATAAATCGATCAGATTGTTAAAATAAATTTTTAACTAATCCAATTAAATATTGCATATTTACAATTTTAAAATTATGGTTTTCGAAGAATTTTCAACATTCAAAATTGTACTATCTGACCCAAGCCAAATTTTTCCATTAAAAAATCTTCCATTGCTAAACGTCGAGCCGGAATTCTCTCCTTCATATAATATTTGTGTCTCAATTTTTATTATAAAAATTCAAAATAAAAATTGAATGCGAATATCTTTTAGGCCATGTTATGTATTACAAAAAAATATATATATTCGTGAGCTAAAGCCTAATATCTTTCAAATTCATTCTTTAAGCATATTCTAATACACTATTATAATTATAATTATATTTATAACAAATAATTATTTAATAAATGTAAAAATATTTAATCTATCGATAAATAAACTTAATTAAAATGTTTGTCGCATAAATTAAGTGTAAAATTGACTTTTGCCTGGCTAATTTTGAGTTATAGCCATAGTGCACTCTTTCTGCTGTGCTTAGACAGTCTCTCTTGCTTTCTTTTCCTTTCCTTCTGCCTCTCCCTCTCTCTCTCTTTCTCTCTCTCTCTTTCTTTGCGACTTTCTCTGTCTGTCGCTGCCCTTAGAGCTTGGCTCATTCTGCGCAGCTTGTGCGAATCCTTTCAATTATTCGATATGTGGCAGCATTTGCTTTCAGCTACTTTTCTTTTGCTTGCCATTTTCATTTTTGCTTTTTCCCACCCTCGCCTCCCACTCCACCCTCCCCACATACACACACACACGCACACCAACACACGCACACACATGCATGCTTTGAGCCCTAAGACCCGCATTATTTTTCATTTCCTTCCACTTCGCGTGGTTAACATTCACGTCCAGAGTCTGCAGATTGTGTGCTGCCTCTCTCCCTCTCTCCCTCTCTTCCTCTCTCCCCTTCTTCCTCTCTCTTTCTACGTCTCTGTGTGCACAGCGTTCAATGTTCGTAATCTTTTGGTCTTTTCTTCATCATCGTTTAGCTTGATGTGGTTTTTCCGACTTAATCAGTTTTACTATTGTTTGTTTTTACTATACATATTCCACTCTGCGTGCTTATGTATGTATGTATGTATGTATTTATATATATATATATATATATACATGTGTGCGTGTGTTTTGTGTATAGTTTTGCTGATTTGCTGGACACACATACACGTACAGCTGCTACACTCAGAAAAAATACCGTAAGTTTGGATAGGAGTGTGTGTTTTTTTTTTTAATAATTGCGGTTTCTGTTAAAAAAGAATTAAACCCAAGTTGATAAATATATAAATGAGCAATTAATTTTTAAGAATCGTTTTGACTTAAAACAAGATTTAATCAATATACTAAAATAATATTTTCCTATAATATATTATTATAATATATTTATATAATATATTTTTATCTATTGATCAATTTTAATTCCGATTTGAATATTTTAAATGCTTAAAATCGAATTACACCCTCATATAAAAATTTGATTTAATACTGATTTTAATCATTAAAATAATAATAATTTTGTAAATTTATTATTATATATATTATTATTATTATTATTTAAATAAGATAAAAACATTTACTAAGGTTTTCAATTTGGCTTGGATTGAGTGCTAATATAATTTAAAGTAAATTATTTTGCTGAGTGTAGCTTTTGTTGTTGTTGTTGTTGCTCTGTTGCTGATTGGCCCTGACTGTGTTGGACTGAGTTGTCTTATGGCTTATGGCAAATACAGCTACACACTCACACACAAACGCACACACGCACGCTTGCATATGTCACAATGGCGCGCTGAAAAGTATGCTACATCTTCTTTTCTACCCTCAGCAATTATGCGTTTTGTGTGTGTTTCTTGCTGCGTTGCCGGGCCAACAAATCAACTCATAAATGCCACATCATTGCCAACAAATCGCATACCCTGTAGACAATTTCAGCAATTGCAATACCCTTTATTGAAAACAGCCAAATAGCCCAAGAGCCACGAAGCGCGCTGAGCTTCGTTTTGGCCACGTTTGTTGCACCATAAGCTATGCCTGCCAATCAGTCAAGGCTAATATTCTTCTGCATCATTAAGCTGACAACCAAACAGTAACAACAACAGCAACAACAACTACAACAAAAGCCATTCACATTGTCGTAGCCATGCGTCGAAGCCTGACCTCAGCCATGATTCGTCGTCTTCTTGCCATTTTGTTTTTTTTTGTTGTTGTCGTTTTGTTGTCGATATACAATGGGAAAACCGACAACAGTCGCAAGCTGAGACAATTGCGTTGTTTTCCCCCATTGGCTTTATCATTAGCGCATTTAAAGCCAGAGCTGAGATTCATGCTTCAGTTGAGCATAGCATTTATGAGTTATGTGCAAGCAAGCTCTATCAAAACTTTCCACTTAACATTGCCCACTTGACTTGTTCTAGGTATTATATTAAATTATATATATTTTTGGTTTATTTAATTTGAAGCTATAGCTATTTAAAGCAATTCTCAAACGGATCTTAGCCTATTCTCTAGGTTTTCCCTTTCTCGTATTTGGTTTTTCTTGAGTACTCATACGCCATGTTGTTATTAAGAAATGCCTCAAGATATGCTCAACATTTTGCGTATTTTCCACTCTCTCGGTTTGGTTTCTCTGCTTGTATCTCTTATGAGTTTAGTTTAAGCTGTAGATATATGTTTTTTTTTTTGTAATATATATTTGGCTGAAAATTTGCAACTTTTGGCGCTGAGCAGCGAAAGAGAGAGCGCCCAAGCTCAACCAATCCGCAAATCCAATTCAATTAATCAGCGACTTTGGACTTTTTGTGTATTTAGCAAAAGAAAAAACAAAATAACAAAAAAACTGACAGCCAACTGAAGGCAATACAAATTGCGTAAATTCTCCTCACAGAGCGTCTCTCTCTCTCTCTCTCTCCCTCTCTCTCTCTCTCTCTCTCTCTCTCTCTCCCTCTCTCCCTCTGCTCTTCATAACAGTTTTGCGGCTTATTTGCTGTGATGCGTGTTATTTTTGCTCAAACTTTAGTTGGCTTTTAATGATTTCACTCGCTTCTAATGAGCTGCACATGTGTGTATTTTATATATTTGCGTATGTATTGAATACACTGCAACAAATCCCAAATAATATGCTTTTTACCATTTCGTTTACATCGACTGGTCGTTCGTAGCTGTAGTTGAAATTTAAAACAACTTTTTTTTTCATAATAGGAATAAAATAAATACAAAATATTTTGATGCAGCATAATGAATTTATTTCCAAGTTTAGGGATTGCTTGAAATTTACTTTATTTAAATCTGGCATGCACTTATTTTAATACATCTTTGACTAAGAATTTTGTGTCTTCAGTTGAGGAAATTCGATTGAAGATTAAAATATTTTCTTTTTAAATTTGGAAAATTCGAATTGAGTGAGGTTTTAAAATTTGTCTAAATTAAAAACTGCCTCATTTGTTTTTGTGTGTGTGTGTGTTTGTGTGTGTGTGTGTGTGTGTGTGTGTTTGTGTGTGTGTGTGTGTGTGTGTGTGTGTGTGTGCGTATGCGTGTGTGTGTGCGTGTGTATTGTGAAACTTGTTGAGCTAAAAAGTCTGCGGTTGACAGGCTTCCCCTAACAAACAGAAAACAAATTGTCGCCACAAAGTATGCTACAACTTTTAATGCGCTGCTTTCAGTTGCTCTAACTCTCTCTCTCTCTCTCTCTCCATGCCACGCTCTCTCTCTCTTTCTCTGCCTCTCTCTGTTTGTAATATTTATGCGACAATTTGGACAAAGTTGTGCTGTTTAGGGCAGCGCCTGATTCGATAGCTTGTTCTTCTTGATGCTGGAGTTGGCGACGCGTCCGGTGAGCGCCACGACCGCACTCTGGGGCAGACAATGTTTCTTGGAGAGCTCGTCGAGCTTGACGCTGATGACCATGTCGATTTCGCGTTGCTTCTGCGCCTCCATTGCCTTGGCCCGCTCGCTGTCCACGCGCTCGCGTTCGATCTCCCTGCGCCGCGCGCGCTCGTGCTCCTCCATCTGGGCGGTGACGCCCGCGTAGAGCGTTTGCTTGCGTAGCAGGTGCTGCTGCTGCTCGAGCTTGCGCTGCTGCTCGACGCGCGCGCGCTCCTGCTTGAAGTCATCCATCTCGCGCTGGCGCTGCGTGTAGTAGCAGGCCTTGAGCTTGCGCAGCTCGTCCATGGCCAGCAGATTGCCGTGGCGCAGCTCGGCGACGAGGCGGCGACGCTTCTCGACCGCCTCGCGCTCCTCCACGCGATACTTGCGCTCCAGGCGCTCGTGCTCGGCGAGCAGGCGCATCTCCTCGCGATTGTCCTTGGCGTCCAGGATCTTCTGCTGCATCTCGAAGAGCATGTCACGCCTGCGCGACTGCTCCGCCTCCACGGCGGCCTTCTTTTTGCGCAGCTCCTGACGATCCCGCTCCTTCTTCAGCACGTAGTCGTTGGCCCGAATCTCGTCGCGCTGCTCCTGCTGGCAGAGCAGCCGACCGAAGTCCTTGTGCAGCTGTATGTAGTGGAAGAGCTCCCGGCGATAGTCGCGCTTGCGTTCGCCATTTTGCTGCTGCTGCTCACGCTGGAAGCGCCTGAACTCCTCGTACGCCTCCTGCATTTGGCGCGACTCGTCGCGTTGGCGTTCCTCCGCCAGGTGGCGCACCTGGCGGCGATCATGGATCTGTTGGCGCACAGCAGCGCCGAACTCCAGGCGCTTCTTGTGCTCCATCATCTCCTGATACGCCGCCGTGCCCCACTTGTCCTCGTTGTAGGCGGTCGCCTTGCGCTCCTGCTCCAGCTCGAACTCCTCTCGCAGCCGCTCCATCATGCCCCGCTCCTCCACCTGCGCTGTCCACATCGCGCTGCACTTGGCCGCGCCTATCGAGCGTATCGCGTGCTGCACGCGCTGATCGTTGATGTGACGCGACTGCAAATGAGCAAAACAAGAAATCAAATTCAATTCAATCATTAATATCTACTAGCTAAATTTCATGAAATTGGAGAGATATGATGCATCAAAATTTGCTTATCTGATAAGCATGAATTAAATATCTTTTAAGAGACACAAATGTAGCTCTATAAACTTCTTCCTCATTAGAGTTGAGCAAAACAAATTATATTTATATATATAAGTTAATCAAAATTGGATCATAATAAGCAAAGCTATGATTCATCAAAGTTTTGCGCATCTGACAGGCATAAATTAAATATTATTTCAGAGCTACAAATCTATTTATTTAAATTCCTTCTTGATTAAATATCAATATCTGCTAGTTCTGTAAATATCTTCAAAATCTTTGCTCTATTCAGAGAGATATGATACATCAAAGTTTTGTTCCTCTGATAAGCATGAATTTAATATCATTCAAGAGACAAAAAATTTGGCACTATAAATTCCTTCCTCATTAGAGTTGAGTAAAATAAATTATATATATTTAAAATACCCAAATTCGGACCATAATTAGGAAGCTATGATGTATCAAAATTCTGCTTATCTGATAAGCATGAAATAATATTATTTAAGAGCCTAAAATCTTTGACAACATTTCAAAATTGTTTTCTTTGCACTGACTTATTAAAACCTTTTGTACTTTTTTAAATACAAGGCTTAGGAACTACACAAATTTTGTATAAATTTGTGTATTAGGTAGTGCGAATTTATTTCGTTTATTGACGAACTTTGACCTACCTCAAGGGACTTGTGCAGCACCATCAGTCGTTTTGCCTCCGCCGCCTTCTCCTCGTCGGCATCGTCGGCCTCGGCGTCCAGCTCCCGCTGTTGCTGCCTCTCCCGCTCGCGTCTCGCCTCGTCCTTCTCTTGGTAGAAGCTGCGAATGCGCTCCTCGTCCTCCTTGTTGAGCCGCTCCTCCTCCTGGTACCGCTGCTGCTCGGCATTCAGCTCCTCGATGGTGGGCGGACGGACCGCCTTCATGCGGTCTACATCGTCCTTCCTTAGCTGGGCGAATCCCTTGGAGTCCCAGGGCTCGCCCAGCGTATGGAAGAAGGTTGCCTCCCCGCCCGTGCCCTTGCGACGCGTTGCCTGTATCACGGGGCGTGGCGGCAAGCGTAGCGCCTTTGGCGGCACTGTACCAGGTGGCAGAGAGCGGGTTTTCGACTTTGTGCCTATCGTAAATCCCATAACGGCGGCCCTTTCCTGCTGCCTGGCGGACTCGGCGTGCTGCTTCTCGCAGAGATTCAGACGCGACGGTTTCTTCACCCCCAGACTCACCGAGGAGACCTTCCCGCTGCACCGCGACCCCTCCAGCTCGAGGGCGATCTTGCGACCCATGCGGTCGTAACAGTCGCGGGGCAAGGTGCGCCTGGAGCTTGTCACACACGGCATTACTTGCGGCATTTTTTGGCTTCTCAACTATTTTATCAATTGCACTTTTTACAAAATATATATATATATATATTGGGAGATTTTTGTGTTTTTACTTTGTATGCCTATTTGATTCTACGACTAGGGAGACTAGCTCTATCGAAAACGAAGCCTACTTGGCATTAACATTGTCAAGGCTTACTTCGATTTGAAAGGTTCAAATTTATATGAGATGCTGTTTCATTATGCAACGCTTTCAACTTAACAATTTGGCGTTGCCAGATGGTTGTAAAGAAGTCTAGGAATATTTTTAGAATTAATTTTTTTTTATGTCTATTTATTTTATTTTATTGAAATTTTCTATGAAAATGTTTTTGGTTTTAAAATATGAATTGCAAACAACTTAACAATTTAGCGTTGCCAGATGGTTGTAAATGAGCCTAGGTATACAGATATTTTTGTTTTTTAAATGTGAATTTATTTATTTTTTTCTTTGCTTAAATATAATAGTTTATATCAGTAATTTATGCTTTTGCCGAAATCCTTTCGATTTAACTTGCAGTGCCCAACCATTTAGCGTTGCCAGATCTGGCCAATGTTGTGGAATTCATTGCAGTTTTCAAATAGATTATCGTGTAACTAATTGCCCAGAGTTTCTCAGCTCACAAGCTGATAATTCAGTTGCACAGAGGGAACTGCATGTGAAATGGTCGTAAATTAAAAGTGGATTGTCGGGTTATACTTATGTAGTTTTTAACACCATGAACGAGCGTAGAAACTCCTTGGGCTAATTGAATTTTGAGTGCCGCATAATAATAATTCACAAGCAAGTGTGGCAGCTAATGTGAACACGAAGGAAACTGCTGTTAAATGAAAGCCATAAAAATTATGAAATGGGTAGAAAAATTATAGAGCTCATAGAAATACTTAATAAAATAATTACTGATTTATTTAAATGTTTTAAATATTTATTCATTTACTGAAGTTTAGAATTCGGGATCGACGTCTAGCAATGGGCGGTTTTAATGGACAAATTTGGCTTTATTCAGATATTACTATTTCGAATGTTGCCAACATTCTTATCAGTGACCTTAGAAACGAAAATTGTTAAACTTGGGCTTTAGATTTAGTTCTGTTGCATTTCTTTTATAAAATTTTATATTTAAATTTTCTCTCCCTTTTTGTTAATTTTCCTGCAAATTTCCTAGCTTATTTTGGGCTGGATTTATGCATATTTCTTGCCATTGACTATTTTTGGCTGTATTATTGAAATCCATTGATTGATGGCACTTGTGTGTTTATTATACACTGTGATGGTGTGTTGAAAAACGTAATTCATTTGCCGCTGATAGGCAATTTTGATGAATTTTGCAACACTTGATGCGAGATTGGTGTATGTTGATTGAATCAAATGCTTAGAAGCTGACGTCATTGGCCGATTGCTATAGAAATGCGTTGACGCCACTTTAAGTCTATTGATATATGTATGTATGTATGAGTGTGTAATACACCCACAAACATAGAGGGATGGGAAGGGAGTGAGGCAGACTGTGTGTGTAAGTTGATGTTGTGCACAGAGAAAAAAAGTCGTAAATTCGTTTCAGGAAATTGGAACAAAAATTATCAAATAGAAAAGTGCAAACCTTTTTAGATTTCTAGAAAATTTTCAGCTTAAAATAAAAAACAAAGAAAATAAAACTATAAAATTATAAATATACTCGTAGTTATTGATTATTAATCATTATTTTAGTTTATATTTAATTATTAAAATTTATACACTTAACTATTTGAACAGGAAACTTGAACAAAAATTAT
Organism: Hypselothyrea guttata; assembly: GCA_035045125.1. Classification (NCBI taxonomy): domain Eukaryota; kingdom Metazoa; phylum Arthropoda; class Insecta; order Diptera; family Drosophilidae; genus Hypselothyrea; species Hypselothyrea guttata. The sequence continues at coordinate 211,475 of JAWNNJ010001782.1, forward strand.
GAAATGGATATAATCAAAATTTTTTCAAGTTTGGGAAATATTCAAGATTTAAAAATGAAAAATGTTAATAAATGAAAGAACATAAATATAATTTTCTTGTGACACTCGTACCTGTTTTTAAATATTTAAAATAATAATTAATATTATTATTTTATTTATTCATAATTTATAATTAAAACTACCTTCAATATAAAAAATTGTATTTTCAATCTCGTTTTAAAAATGAAATTTAATCTGTGCCTTAAATCAAACAAAATGAAAACTGTAATTTTTTTGTTGATTTTAAGATAATTATTATTATTTTTAATTTATTGAAAATCATTTTTTATTTCCAAAATTAAATCAAATTATATTTTTTTTACATTTCAAAATTGTCAATATTTATTTTATTCAAATTTCTATATTTTTTTTATGTGTTTATTTTGAAATTTCTAAATTCAAATAGCAGTTTTTTTTCGCTGTGTAGGCTTAGTTTATCTGCAGGGCAGACTCTACTCTGTTTTTGGCGCTTTCTGCTGTTGTTCGTGTCTTGTCTTGTTTGTGGCGCCTCAAGTGCCCCAAAGTCGCATTGTTTGTGCTGTTTATTTGCAGCTATTGTTGTGCTTGTTATTGTTGTTGTTGTCCTCTGCTTTATCCTCCTCTCTTTGTTCTCCGCCTCCCCTCATTCTTCTGCCGTTCTTGTGTTGTCAGTCACACATGGCAATGGCCAGGAGCGCCAGTGCTAGACAACAAATATAATTTACTTGGCCTCAACTTGTGCTTAGTTCTGAGTTTAGCAAATGTATCTGTATCTTGTATCTTGTATCTATAGCTGTAGCTAAGCGTGTGTTTATTTCTGTATGTGTGTGCGAGTGTGTGTGTGTGCGAGTGTGTGTGTGTGAGTGTGTGTGGACTGCCGATGAACTGAATCAAGTCAGCCAGCCAGCCACAAATATGAGTTACGCATTTGGATTCATATTACGCATACGCCCAGACTTTGCTCTGACTTTGTCCTTTAGACGACACGCATTATGTGCGTGTGCGTGTGTGTGTGTGTGTGTGTGTGTCTGAGTAGGAGAAGTTTTTTTTGAGCAGAAAACTTTTGCACATTTCAATGGCAATAAAAGTGATTTAATAATGCTGCGTTAAAGCCCCGAGACGACAGCAACAACAGCTGAAAAAAAGGAGAAATCAATTTGATTTGTCGCCGGTTCCGATGCCTTTGCTAGCGGCAGCAACACAACTACACTCAGAAAAAAAATAAGATGTAGAATTATCAAATATTTTAAGCACTTAAAAATTCAATTAACTAAATAATAAATGTAATTCAATTTATGACAATTCAAATAAAATAAAAAATGTAATTTTTTTTATAAATTTTTAAATTTATAAATAAAGATGAGAAATAAGTGCTGTTTAATTTTTCAATAAATTAAAATATATTTTAATAAGTTTTATTTTATTATTTTATTTATTTTATTCTTTGAAATTGCTTGAAAATATTTGCATTAAAATAATTAACCATTAGTATTTTCTAAATAAGTTTTATTTTTATTATTTTTATTGTATTTAAATATTTAATTTAAAATATTTGTTAGCTATTAAAGCTTAAAATCTGGCTATTTTAGCAAAACCGAAGTGTTTGTTTTTTTTATTGAATTTAAAAACCTTTTTCTTGCAATACAAATTTAATTATATTAATTAGCTTAAAATGGTTGGTTTTTCTGAGTGTACCATAAGTCAGGCTGAGTGTGAGTTGCATGGGTGAAGGATGGCAGGGGAGGGGGCATAGAGGGGCTTAAAGCCACGCCCCATGCGTGTGATTAAGTGCGCGTTTAATGTGCATGGCCCCGGCCCATAAAACAAATTGCATGCAATCGGGCCTACGTCCGTCTCCCTCTCTCTCTCTCTCTCTTTCTTTCTCTCTCTATCTCCCTTTCTCTCTCTCTGTCTCAACTCGTTGTTATTGTTGTTTGCTGTGCGCTTTGAAATGTAAATACGGCTCATTATTTCAATGCCCAGTGATTCATTTGCAAGGATTTCACTTGGAATCCAACGTGCCGCACTTCTTCTCCCTCTCTCTCTCTCTCTCTCTCTCTCTCTCTCTCTATGTCTCTCTCCTTCTCTCTTGCTCTTTGGCAACCCGTCGCTGATAAGTTTTCTATTTATTCAAAGCCCTTTCGAAGGCGATAAAAACACAAATCGCAGCAGCTGCCTAAGAAGCAAAAGCTCAAAAGTTATGGCATAAAGCAACAGTAGAAAGAGACAGACATAGCGAATGCGATAAACATAAATGTATCGATAAGCAAGTTTGTAAAAGTAAGCAAGTAGAAGCGTAAGACTTTAAAGTATCAGCTTTAAACCTATATATTATTAAATTTTTTAAATTAGTTATCGATATTTATATGAATACACGACGCCACATATTGCTTTTATCGATATTTATCGACTTAGGCTGCAATTGTTGACAATGTTATTTATTTCAAGTAAATTTAATTTAAATTTTCTGTAACGGAAAAATAAGTAGAATGATATTAAATGTAGAACGATATTGTAAGAATGACTTTTATCGATACCAAAAATTGTATTATTATTATTTAGATTGTATTTATTGCTTGATATATTTTTTCGTTTCGATATATAAATAAATTTGGTATAAAAACAAAAACTATCGATATACAAATTAATATAACTACTTTAATCGATAGCTTCATGCATATTGACAGATATTGATAGAAAATACAGCCAATGTTTTTTTCTAAATGTTGCTTCCAATTGATTCTTGTATATCGATATCTTGCTTTTTATTTCCACTTGAGATGCCAATTGTTCCACTGTGCCAGGTCAAGCTTTAATTAACTTAAATGCAGACAACACTGGGACAAAAGCAGAGAAAAAACAGCGAGCCTAATGCAAGTATAATACGCTTAGGGTAGCCCGACTTTCATAGGCCAGGAGTACCCCTACTATAGTTGGCGGTATGTTGTTGTTGTTATTTTGCCACCCAAGGGTTTATTATTTTCACTTAATTTGTGCTTCATTTATTATTTTTTGTGGCCTGCTTTTTTTTTGGCTTTTTTGTTGGCTGCTGTTTTTTGTCTAGCTGAAATTTACGTGTCCCAGAAAGTCAAATGCCGCATCATCGTGGAAGAAAGGCGCCAAAGGAAAAAACCTTTTTGGGCTGATATGAAAATGTAGCTGCTGTGGTACTTGGCTCTCTCTCTTCTCTCTCTCTCTCTCTCTCTCGCTCTGTCTCTGGCTGTTGTTGTTTATGCTCAAATTAACTTGGCCCACAAGAGGGCCAAGAGCCGAGGCAGCATGACGGTGCAGGTGGGCAATAGAGAGCTGAAAAGGCAGCTCAACAGAGTTTACATGCCACAGGAAGGCACAACAAAGTCAGAAAGACGGAAGGACAGACGGACGGACGGAAGGACTGAGAAAGGACAAAGAAATGTTACGCCTGCTGCACAATGGTACAAAAATAATAATTCATAACTCGGCTCAAAACTTTGATTTAGCTGCAGTTAATACACTCTCTCTAAGGCTAACCCACGCTCGAACTTTCTACTTGCTACCTCAACGGCTTGTACTTCTGTGACTTCTACACTCAGAAAAACAATAGTAGAATTGATCATTTAGTCTTTGTATTTTATTTATATACATATTTAATGTAGCCGAAGAAACAAAGAAAGAGAAAAAATTAAAGCATAAATAGAAAGCTAAAAGTAAAAATAGGTTGGAAAATAAATAAATAATAGACATTTTTTGGCTTGAAATAAATACGTTGCAATATTAGCTAAATTTAAGATTTAATTTATAATCGTATTTATCTCAACACGAGATTATTTTCTTTCTAGAGCTCAAGAACTTTGTTCTCAAACATTTTTAAAGCTAGAATTTAGTTGGATTTTTGGCATTTATTTTTAAAATTATATAATATTAGTTAATTTGAAAGGAAAGAAATTTGCAATAGATTTAAACAAGAAGCTCTCCCGTATGCAAAGCAAATTACAGTGTAGCGAATTGAATGCTCGCGTCTTAGTATTGGTGTTTTTATTTGTGTGTATTGGTACGTGCTCTTTCGTATGCTCCGTTTGGGCACCGCTGTTTTAAAGCCAAAACGACTGAGGGCTGAAATTATTAATATTATTGCATGAAGTTGGTTTTAGTTGTTTAGTCTACTCAAGTGCGAGTTGCTTGACGTTTCTCCGAGTGTACTCCCCCTCCATGCTGTACAATTGTATTTTGTGTCTCTGTCCGTCTGCCTGTGTCTGGGCATACGTTGGCCTGCATAAATTTAACTGGCAGTTGCCGTTCCCGTTGACAGTCTCAGCCACACATTTTGCCAGCAGATAAATTACGCTTGAAGCCGCCTGGCCAGGCGTATGGAAGCGGAAGAGCCAACAGGCAGTGACAGTGGCATAAAGAGCACACACTGAGAAGGGGCAGAGAAAGAGCAGAGAAAGGGGAGAGAAACGGGAGAAAGTCGGACAGAGAGGAAGTGGAGATATGTAGCATCTGAGACTGAGCTCTGGCCTAAGCGAGTCCCTCATTCACTCACTGACGACGACTGTCAGCTTGTATGCTTATTTTTCTTTAACTGTAACTGCAGCACACACACACACACACACACACACATGCAGAGCAGTTGTGTCCTGCCAGGCGACATAAATAACAGGCTGCTTTTGAAGCCACAGGATATTGGATGGAAAAAAACAAGATGGAATTGAAATAGCAATGGAAATAACAGCATCAGGCATCACGCAGCTTGTCAGCATGCCCCACTGTAAAGTTTCCATTTCAAACGCACAGTGGGACAATGCAACTCTGCATATTCAACATGGCCTATATTTCTTATATCCAATAATTTCCTATATCAAATAATACACTGATTAAAGTTATTTTATTTAAGCTGCTTTATTCTATCTCATGCCCAAGTTTCTGTCGGTTTACAGTTTTTCTGCTAAATCAGTTTCTCTTCATGTCATTTCCTGTTGCATATTGTTTCAGAACGAACCGGTTCATCAGATTTATTCATTGTTGAACCGGTTTTATGTTGGTTCAAAGTTTTTCTTTTAAAACTATTTCGTGTTTAATCCAAAGCAAAACGGTTCAGCTGAAAGTAGAAGAATTTTACAGTTTACTTATCAGTTCTGAACAGGTTTTCAATCTGTTGAGTTTGCTGTTAAACCGGTTTTCGAACCGGTTCAGCTAAGGATGAAAAATGTTCTAATTTTAAACATTTTTGTATATCATGGGGGAAAAAAATATTAAATTTTCTATTTATTTGCAAGCCAGGAAATTGTCAGAAAATATTTGTCGCCTGCTCAGCTGCCAAAAAGTTGTTTTTCTCCAAACTATCTCTATCCCTAACTCTCTGTATGTCTCTCTTCCTCTCTCACTCTCTCTCTCTCTCTCTCCCCCTCTCTGTATCTCTATCTCTGTCAGCTGTCCGCTTCGATGAGAGCAAGCTTTGAAGCCATAAATTTATAACAAACATTTAACTTGAATTTTATTAGTCCCCAGTTAGAGGTTCAGCTGTGATAAAAGCGAATAAAGTGAGAAGGAGCATAAGAGAGAGAGAGAGAGACAGCAAGAGAAAGAGAGAGAGAGAGCGCTGACTATTGCCAGCTCTGTCTATTTGTTGTTGTTGTTTATAGCAGAATTCTCTTCTATTTTGTGGGTCTCCTTAGCTCTGCTCCAGTTTACAAAAATAGTTCTCTCACTGTTTCACTTTTCTGCAGTTGCAACTGCAAATGGAACTGGAATTGGAACTGGAACCAGTTCAGTGGCGACGGTTCATTCAGTCAGTTCGGTCGTTAGCTAAATGTTGTGCTCGCTTTGTCTGCTCCCAAATTTAAGTTCCTTGGCAATTTTGGCACTTTTTAACAACATTTTTGCTCTCTCCCTGCACTGCGTTCGAAGTGTGTACAGTTGAACCCGAACTTGTGAGTCAAAAGCAAGCGCAAAACCCAAAACTCAAAAGTGAACATGATAAACTAACAAAAAACTACCAAAAATACCAAAAATACCAACAAGAACAACAACAAGAAAAAGACAAACAAAAATAAATACAAAAAATCGACACAAAAATCAGATAACAAAAAATCAACAGCAAACAGCAAAAATCGCAGAAATCGCCCGATAACGATAAATCGATTAACCGCTTACGAGCAGCTGATTAAGTAATGGACTCGCTGGAGCGCCTTATCCGCACCGCCCCCCCTCTGCCCCGCATGCTGACCAACGGCGTTGTGGCAACGGCCGCCGCTGCCGCTGCCAGCGCCGCTGCCGGCGTCAAGGGCGTCGTCGGCATTGCCGGCCAGCTGCAGCAGCAGCAGCAACAGCAGCAGCATCAGCAGCAGCAGCAGCAGCAGCAACGAGCCCTCGTTCATGCCTCATTGGCAGCTGCCACAGTCGGACGCAAGGGCAGACATCTGACGGGGACCTTCTGTCTGACGGGCGATACCATGGAGGGTATCATCCAGTGTTTGGTATTTCTCAAAGCGTTCTCGGTAAGTCCGGCAGAGAAAGAGATGGAGATAGCTAGAGGAGGAGAGAGAGGAAGTGAGAGGGAGAGAGAGCGGGGTAAAGAGCAAGAGAGTGCATGGGAGAGAGTAACGCTACAGTTTCACAGTGTTGCCCACTTTGTCGCTAGAAAACTCCAGATCATTTAAAAATTACCCAAAGAAAATCCCCAACAAAATTTCCAATAATTAAGCCAAACATATTGAAATACACTGACAGAAAAAATCTAGAGTTTCATTATCCAAACTATGCCTTTCTTATATAATATCTTATTAAAAGCAAATGTTGTTCATTCAATATATTCTGTGTTTATTAAAAAATGTCAATGCGCTTTTCAGGCTAGCTAAACATAAAGGTAGAGCATATATATTCCAAATAACAACTTTCTATGTTTAATATTTATGCTTTTGTTACTCCATTTTTTTAATTAGGGCGTACACAGGGTGTGGCATGCTTTATTTGTAATAAACTTAATCTGCTATTAACATACTAAATTTATACTTTCTGAAACAATAATGTAGAAATAATGTTATCGGTAAAAAAAGGAATATATATTCATGATCAGGACGATTATATGCTGATTATATTTATATTTTATTTGCAAGTTTTCTAGAGCGTTCAATTTTGTTGTTAATTTTTGATTTGATTTTTAATGGAGCTTTGCAAAATTTAAAAAATATTTGCAAGCTGTTGAACATGGGACAAATCTGTCCAGAAAAAGGCCAAGTTGGCATCACTGCATTACACTATCCTCCTGCATATAGAGACGATAGAGCTGGCAACTTGTGGCTGTCTCCTTTGCCTGCCTTCCTATTGCCGCTGGCGCAAAATTCAATTTAGTTTTTGGTTTGCGCTTGACTAAGTTACTTTTTTCCAACTCCCCCCCCACCCCCCGACCCAACGATCCTCCGACCCTTTGCCACGCCCCCTCCAACCCTACTGCTGCTGCTGCTGCTGCTGCTGCTTTTTTGCCTACTGCAAAAACCCTGCTCAAACTGCTTCAAGCACTCTTTGCTCTCTGCCTGCCAAGTTGCCCTCTAACGGCCATCAAAATGTGCAATAGGCTGTAAATAGGCAAATACATTTACACACACACACACGCACACACACACACACACATTAAGCTGGGCACTGTGTGTAGCTGATTTTGGGATTTTGGCTTGTGAACTCACTTTGATATGAATTTTATAACTACATTTACAGCACAGAGCCAGGAGAAATAGACACACTGAGCACCCTCAGGCTGTCCAGTCTGCTCAGTAAAAAAAACCCGCATACACTCAGAAAAATTAATGCAAAAAAAACCTTAATAAATAAATAAAATAATATTGAAAATTTTAATATCTTTACAATTTATTTTCTTTTGTTTTATTTATATATTTCATTTTATTTATTGATTGATATATTAATTTGTTTTATTGACTTTATTTATTTTGTTTATGTTATTCATGTTATATATTTTTAATTTTATTTATTTTTTATTGAGATTTTTTTTGTTTATTTTAATAAAATGTTTATAAGAAAGCTAATTTAATTTTTTTAACTTTTTATTTAACTTTTTATACCTTGAACCCATTGAAAATGAGTAACACAGGGTAATTAATTCATTTTTTTTATTTATGTTTCACTTTAATATAAAAATAATATTAAAATTATATAATATGATATAAATAGTAACAATTTAACCTAAATTAATTTATTTTTTTTAAATGTTTTACTTTAATATAAAAATAATATAAAAATGTACATGAAAATTGTTAAATTAATGTTCACTATTCATCGAAAAAAACAAAGTGAAAATTTAATACAATGCCTTTATAATATATTCAATTGTACTTGATTTGAATTGTGCAATTTTTCTGAGTGTAGCCTGCCCTATCAAGCCCTACCATAACTTCCCACATCTTTGTCAATCTTTTGCCTTTTCTATTTGCCATACAACAAACCATGTGCCATAAGCCGATATTCATATAATCAAATTTAACTTGTCTGCATATATTCCATTATATATATTTATCTATTATACATATACATATATATATGTATGTATGTATGTGCATTTAAACGATGTATATTTTTAACACATTTTCTCATCTAATTCTGGTTTTTCTTTCTCTTCTCTTTACAGGTGAGTTGAGCTGCTGCGTCTGGTCTTAAGTTCGCAATCCCTTCTGGGTTTTTGTGAGTAGCAAATATTCAAGTTAATTAAAAGTAAATTTGTATAAAGCGGTTTTCTCGGAAGACTCGAAGTGCTACAAATGATTGAAATTAAAATTTCAATTTAAGCTATTAGGCAATATTTTAAAAGAATTTTTAAGCATATTTTCTGTCATTAGTTTTGATTCTACATCGCGCTACTAAATGGATATGCAAAAGTAAAATCACTTGTATAGAAAGTAAACCATTTTGAATTTGGCTTTATTTGGCTTCTTTTTCAAGATTTAATTTATTTAATTTTGAATCGATTTAAGACATTTGCTTTGATAGCGTTGTATTATCGCTATCGACTCCTAATTCGATTTCCCTGTCGACGGGTTGCTTGGCAAAGTTAATTGATTTATCATCGTATATCTGAGTCTTATACAAATCCCTCGCTTTTTTATTTCTCTCTCCTTTCCCGCTTCTTTTGAGCTGTGACTTTTTTAATTAAGTTTCGCATTCATCGAGTGTTTTAATATTTATCTGCGGCATATCGTATTCGGTTTGCCATTTCTCTTTTTGCCTTTAATTTGCGCGCTCTCTCTCTCTCTTTCTCCCTCTCTGTCTCTTTCAGACATTGTGTACACTGTAATTAAAAGTTGCCATATTCTTGTAATTAGACCCTGTACAAAAGTTTGTGCAAATGGAAAATGTGTGTAATACCCTGAAGTAGGCGTGGAACACCCCACAATGTATTCATATATTATATATTAATCGGTAGGATGAGTTGCGTGCATATAAATCCATGTCTTAGGATATTCACTATCGATTAAGAAACAGCGAAGATATGTGGCAGACAAATCCAACACAATTTAATTCCAAATTTTGGGGTCTGCTACTGTCGGTTGCATCCGACTGATCTGATACTTCCTCACTGTTTTTTTTTTGTCATTTTATTAACGAGCTATGACGTTATTTGACTTTAGCAGCATTTCAGCTGCGGCTCTTGTTTAAAACATTTTCAGGAAGAGAGTGAAAGAGAGAGAGAGAGACGGCAAGTGAGTAAGAGAGAGAGAGAGAGAGAGAGAGAGAGAGAGAGAAATGCAAAGAGAAATGTAGAAAGAGACAAACATATAAGCGTTGGCGGCAATTGCAACGCCATTAAAACTGACACATTGCAATTTTATTTCACGGCGGCTATCAAATAATTCCGCCAAGGCATGGCACAAAAAATTAAATAAAAAGCACACACATACACACATACACATACACTCATACACACACACTAACATACTCTCACACACATAAATAAAAAAGCAGCGCGCATACTTTTTACGCATCGTTAATTTCTCCCCGTAGACACAATTCAACGCCTGGCGACAATTCTTGCCTGCCATCCCCTCCCTCTCTCTTTCTCTCACTCTCTCTCTCTCTCTCTCTCTCTCTCCCCTCTCTTTCTCTACGGTTTGTCACTCTTTCACTCAATCAGCCATTGGCACTGTCTGCCACCGTTATAATGATGTCTGCCACAGCCTCAATCTCGGCCTACGCCTCGCGGGCCTTTTACTTTGACATCGCCCGGGCAATGCCGCCTACAACTGTGATTTACTTACTACACACACATACACATACGCATACACATACACATCATATATATATATATGTGTGTGTAAATTTAAATGTTGCACAAATATGAAAAGCAATTTACATAATATTCCGCCAAGTGTAAAATGATTGTCAATGCTGTCAGAGTTCCCCCCCCCCCCCCACAGCTCTTTAACTCTTTTTCTCTTTTCACTGTCTCTTTATTCCTCTCTTTCTCCCTCTCCCTCCCCCCCTCTTTCTCTCTCTCTCTGTCTCTCTCACAGTCTGTGCGTAAACCGAAACCACAGGGCAGCCACAGCACATGCATTAAATGGATACACTCGCAATTTGCTGAGGTTCACGTGTTATCGCCTGTTATCGATTACATTTTTAGTCGAACTTCAAGCGGCAGGCAGAAATGTATACAAATTAAATTCGCATATTTTTTACAAGTCTCTTTAAAGTAACTCAAATCTGAGTTTTTACTCGCTCTGCGTACGCTAAGAATGCATTCAGATAATTTATCGATAACGATAATTTATTGTGCAAATCTACAAACTATGGCATTTGCCAAGCTTCGAAGTAATTTATTGTTATTTATCTTCATTTATCGTAATTAATCGATAATCAATAGCCATATTCGATAAGCTTATTAATCGTTTATTTTTGCATCAATAATCGACTTTTGTGCATGGATTTATATTTGGTTAATTGGCGCCATATATCGTAGTTTATCGATAAACAATGCCCATTTACGATAAACTCGTTAATCGATTATATTCTTATTTGTGGAATT